>RJWM01000825.1:0-49030 GCA_004363535.1 Dasyprocta punctata | reverse complement strand
GAGACTATGAGATGCAGGGAAATGTAGAGGTATTATTTTTACAAAGACAAAAAACTTCAGCCAAAGCTGGATGACCTTGCCCTTGCTCAGCTTTGACACAGGAAGTTGAACTGCCCCAGGAAGTCATTAACAGAACAGTAGTGACTGTTTTGTCAGGTCTTATTGTTTAATTAGATCACAACTTAGATCTCAATTCTAAAATCCTTTTGGCACATGCCATAATTCTCAGTCCTTAGTGTCAAATACTTCCTAGCAGCTGCCTACATAAGGCAGAAAGCAAATAAATTCAATACTTGAATTCATTTTTTTTTTTCAATAGCAAACTCTTAGAGTAAGAAGTTTTTGGTGGTTAGTCACCCAAGAGGTTTTTGGAAGTAATTGCACCCTGTGGCTCTCAAATGCTCAATTTAGCTACCTTCCCTTCAATCACATTAAGTGGTCTGTCCTATGGTTAGAGGATAGCACATCTTAGACCTTCCCAATATTCCTTTCCTGATTGAAGACCCTTTCTTTTGCGGTTCATGGGCTATGACTTGAACCCCTCCAAACACAAAGTAGAACCACAGTCCTGGACCTGTCAATGAGAAGATACATAGCAAACTATATGCGTTTGGCTCTAATAAATCTGATGCGCCAGGTTCCATCATAAAAATTAAAATCATCCAAAAATTAGAAAAAAAGAAAAGATCTCTAAGAATCCAGAAATCTTTGGCCCATAGAATATTCTTTTCCTGTCACTTAGTTTATGTTTCAAATGCTAGAAATTTTCATTATGCAATGTCTCAAACTTTGGAACTGATCAATCATCTTGTCACAGATCAATGGGTCTAATTATTGAGATGCTTCCGCTATAGAAGTTGGCTTACTTTCATTCAACTGCCACTACCAATGCTACTGCAAACAAGTTTTCCCTTTTCTTCCTCTTTTCTTCTTTCTTTCTCTCCTTACCCCTTCTCTATTCTTTGGTGTTAAAATCCATTGTTTTGTTGCTAGTGTCTTTCTCAATACTCTTTCACACAATCAATCTTAACATGTCCTGATAAATGTTTTCTTCTACATTTCTTTCCCCATTTCTTATGTCTTGTGGAGTTGTGACTTTGGTTTTCCGGATGTCACTGTTTGTTTTCAATACCATTCAAAATGTAGTAAGTATTGCAAAAATTCCATTAAGAGGGAGGTGTAGGAACTCTTAGAGATAACAACTCAAATTGCTGAGATCCATTGAGGTTTCTGGCAAGGACAAGAATTCAGATGGAAAATGGAATGGAAGAAACTTGCTTCTGCAGAGATAACATCTATGCATAGAATTTAAGGAGAGTGGGTAAGGGACTAAATGTATAAAACTGAATGCATAAGTTCAATATGAAAAAAACAGGCACACTGTGAAGGTAGATGAATAGGTGATAAGATGAGAAAAAAAAAAGAAAGGATCAAGTCATGGAAAATGTTTCATACTCCAATAGTTTGTTTTTTTATCCTAATGATAAAGAAAGTAATAAAAGATCTTCAGAAAGAAAATGATAGAATTTCTATATTTGAACATCCTTCTGACAAGATGTAAGCAATATAGTAGAAAATATAAGGAGAAAATGGAACAGAAGAGAAGAGTTAGGGGGCTATTTTAGTAAACTAAGCAAAAATTAGTGGTTTACAAAAATCAGTGATAATGCAAAAAATAGACAAGATAAATAAAGTCCAGACACTTTAGTGATTAGATGATCATAGTGAGAGAGAGAGGCAGTAAAAGGTGACTCTCAATTTCCAGACTTGGGAAAATAAGGCAATTGTGGAAATGATTCATTCCTCTATTGAGAAAGAGAATACAAAAATCAAAATTCCGGTCTGTACAGAAGGTCAATTCCATTCTGTGTATGTTGAGTTTGTGTTATGGGTCGTACACTGAGATGCAGATTACCCAAATGGCTGTGTCATAAATATCATATATCATATGTGGATATTTGCAAGTACTTCAAATAATGTATATTCTGCCAATGTTAGTTGGAGTATTCTATAAATGTCAATTATGTCTAAATATTAAGTATCATTCAAATCTGTTATATTCTCACTGACATCCATTCAACTTACTGTCTCAATATCTGTCCCTTCAGTTTATTCAGATTTTGCTTCATGTTTTAAACGATATTATTAAGTGCATACATATTTAGGATTTTTGCCCCTTTTGACAAATTGATCCCTTTGGCATCATGAAATGTCTTATTCTGAAATGTATTTTACAGAGCACTCAATTTGACCTTTGAGAACCAGTTTACATTTCAAGGATGGAACTCGAATCTGAGCAGGAAGGCATTTTATTAAGAGGGAAGGGAAAAGGAAAAGATACAAATCTGCATATATGTATACGTAAGATGACTAAAAGGAATATACTGCTGAATGTATTAGTTATTGAGAAAGAACAGTTGATACTCATATGATTAGATCAACTTTACATGTCTATATCTGTTAATGTAAACAACCATTTTGAAGATAACGATATGCAATATTGCAACCATTGTCAAGTTTCTATCATCCTGTTTTGTAAACCTGTAATGCTACTGTTGTGCATTTACTCTAGTCATTTGTTTGTCTCTTTTGCTTTTTGTCTTTCTTGTATGTGTCTTTTTTTTTCTCTTAAATAGAAAAAAAAATGATTTTTAGACTGGCAGTAATTTAGGAAAGTGATATTGTGTGGAAAAGAGTTAGCATGAGAAAAAACATAAGGAAAAGAAATAGAAGGTTATAATTTAGGACACTATAAAAAGTTTAGTATTTTTGGATTCTTTCTTTTTTTTTTTTATTTTGGGGATTGGTTTTGTGTTTTGTTTTGTTTTGTCTGAGGAATGGTTTCAGTGTACAGTTCAGGCTGATCTTAAACTGACTATGTAGCCCAGTCTGGCCTCCAACTTGTGGCGATCCTCTTGCTTCACTCCCCCGCCAATGCTGGGATTACAGGTGTGTGCCACCTTATTGTAATAGTGAGGAAGAGCCCAAGAAAATGAAACAGAGTGAAGAAAGGCAGCAGATCAACAAGGCCCTGACCAGACACATTAGTGAACTAGACTTTATATTTGGGTATAGAAGCCTCTGAAATGTTTTTAAAAATGGACCATTAGGAAGAAGTTATCAGACCAAGATCAAGGCTATTTCAGCAGCTCAGGAAAGGGACACCAACAGGCTGAACTGTAGTGTGATACTCCCTGAAATGAAGAGGAACAATCCGACTTCATAAATAACACTAATTTCTCCCCTTGTCTGGGTGTTTACTACATTCCAGATTCTAAGTACTCAATCCCAGACAGCCTGGCTGCAGAGTCTGTTTCTTAAAAATGATACTGTTTTGCTTCAAGATGATTACTGGGTGTTACAGTTGCCTACTTAGTTGTCTAACTTTTCCTTCTAAACTGGAAACTCCCAAAAGGCAAAATCTGTCCTAATCTTTGTAGTGTCCCCAGAACAAACAAGAAGACAGAAGAGAGACTGCTATTTAAAGTGGCACAAGTAAAAGAATAAATACAAAGACTATTTTCAGAGTGCTATGAACTAATAAGACATAATAAAATCAGACAAGGAGGTTCCATGGACAGTGAAGAGGAATCCTCTCTGAGGAGGAGGTTACACTGGGGCCCTCTTGTTCTAGAAAGAGAAAAAAAAAAAAAAAAGGTTCCTGTATCACCAAAAGTGAGGGAGCAGGAAAATGGTGTGTGTTAATAACAGGCAGGGATAAGAAGTCAGATCCATTCCTAGAACAAATCTTGTAGGAAATTTGCATTTCATTTTAAGTGTACTGAAAAGTCACTGAGAGGGTTTAAGGAGGGAGGAGAAGGACGATAAGATCTGATTTACATTTGAAAGGCGACATTATAAAGTGGAGGGGAAGGAAGTGAAAATTAGAGAAGAGAAGCTTAGAATCTGAGGTATGGAGATGGACAATTAAGTAAGAACAAAGTATAACATGGCTCTGTTCAGAGATTGATATAGTTTAGGAGCAGAAGAAACTTAAGGTCAAGATATTTTCTGTTTGAATCTTTGACAATAGTGATCATTGATAAGGATGAGATGTACTTATGTTATCTAGGAAATGGAATGATTATCTAGATAAAGACATAACAAGGGGAGAAATTTGGAATAACCTTATGAGATGAAAGTGGAAAAAAAGAGACAGAAAGAGCAGGGCAAATCGGTGAAGTACTAGTGTACTATAGGTAGAATAATGGACTCTAAAGGGAATCAGGACTATCAGTATGGAAACAGAGTCAGTACTTGAGGAAAATAAAAGATTCATCTGCTAATAAGAGAGTTACTGCTCCACTGGCCACAGTATAGGACTGGCAGAGCCAGAAAGGACAACTTAGGTACAAAATGGTCTCTATCTTCTCCCAGGTCTCACCTAGATCTCATTTACAGCTTCTAGAGTCACCTTGATTTAGAATGAGCCCCTGTGGCAGTAATAGATGGAGTTGGTACCCCCATCTCACTTGTAAGAATGGAGTACAAACTGGGTCTGAGTGTGCCATGATAGAAAGAGTGTGAAAGGAAGAGAAAGCATCTTAATTAGCTTCATGCTAATGTTATGTAGGTAATAATAAGTGGTGGAAACATATATATATATATATATATATATATATATATATATATATATATATATACACACACACACACAAGGATTAGGGAAGGGTGAGGAAACCTGCAGAAAAGGAAGAGGCTAGTCAAGGAAGCAAAATGTTGATTTTTGATGTCCTAAGACACCATAGTACAACTGGACTTCAGTGAAACAATTGTATATATTTCCTTATCCAGTAATTTGGTAACCTGATCCAAAAGAGTACGGGTTTGTGAAAGGACAATGCATCACACAGGCAAAAAAATTCAGGTAATTTTCTGTCTTAAAATATCAACTAACTTCTACACATATGTAAAGTAAATGCTCACACTAGGGATTAAAACACTCAGCACACCCCGTTTAGCATCCATGAGCAGGTTTGTCATATGGTTACTAAAATGAGCTATATTCAATCTTCAATTTGTATGTTCTTCCTGATATCACTAGACACTGGCCTTAGGGACTGCAGGCATCGGCTGGAAGTTGTATATATTCTATGAAAATCAGAATTAAAAATTATGGCTGTTTTATCTAACAAGACAATAGGGAATCTCAGCTATTACAGTCCTGCAGGAAAACTTTTCCCATTAATGTTTCAATCATAATCCACAGAAAGTATATTGGGTGCTATTGTTTTAACAAGTGGCTTGGCTCATTTTTCACAATGGTAGCAGTACTGCAACATGCTCATTTAACCCTCTCAGAGGAGTGTTAACCCTGAGCTCTCAGCCAGACAGCCATCAGCTGACCTCCCTGCAGCTGTCATTATTCCTCAATAGGCCTCTTTGCACCAATCAAGCCACTCTGCTTACTATTGTCTGTATATGACTTGCTAATCTTAGTACATATTGCTTTGAATCATAGCATGTCAGAGCTGAAAGGACTCTTAGAGACGTAGACCAGCCCTCCTCAATTTACACCTGAGGAAATACATTTCATTAGTCCTTCCAAACCTGGCTCACGTCCCTCACATTGCTTTCCCTGCTAAGTTGTAGCAGCCTTAGGAGCCACTTCTCCTCACCACTTCCCGCCCTCTCTGTTTTACCTTCTCCTCCTCCACCTCCTCCCTCCTTCTGCTCCCTCTTGCCTCATCCTCCTCTTCCCCCTCCTGCTCCCCCTATAAACTTCTTTAGTTATTGTAACTTATTTTTGTTCAAGAAGGAAGCTTTAGATAAAGTCAGTGTGTTGTCCTCGACCTCCATCTCTTTTGATATGATAAGCTAGTGCTGGATTCGATCATCTCTTGTAGTTCCCTGTTAATTGGATTATATTTTGGTTCTACAATTCTATCTTTGAAGTCACATCATCATCATATATGCCAGAAGTCTTTCTTTGCATGGCCCCATGTTAACAGAAACTGGTGCATACAGACACCTGTTCCTGACTTTGCAGCATTCCACTATGCCTACAGTTAAGTGGGAGTTACCACAAAACAGTGCAAAATTCAGAATCAGTATCTACGTGATGGGTTTCCAGTGAAAACCAAGAATTGCCTATATGTTTTACTCCTCAGCAATGCACTTTGCTGTTATTTTTTGGATGTTTTGTTTTATTTTTTACTTCTTGGATTTTTTCCTCTTTGTAACTCATTTTCCCAGGTTACCTTTTATAACTCTGATTTTCTTTAAAGAGTTCGTCTGTGGTTCAAAGAAATTGTCCTTCTCTGGTCGAGGATGAGTCCATTACCAGAACTAGACCAGTGAGCTCTGTCCTTGGGATTTATTCCTTGAACCATAGCAATACAAAGATGGTAAAGGGCTGGAGAAGGAGGAGGTTCACTGGACAGCATGGGTCTCAAGGACTAGTTCTAATTCACTAATTCCTGTTGGAACTGTCCTGGTTATTGTATTTTTCAAGGTCTGTCCTTTAGTTTACCTTTTTTTTTTTTTTAAAGAGAATTTTAAAAAGCAATAAAAATGATACTGAATTTCAAAACAAGATGATAGGAAATTAGCAATGGTTATTA
This sequence comes from Dasyprocta punctata, assembly GCA_004363535.1. Classification (NCBI taxonomy): domain Eukaryota; kingdom Metazoa; phylum Chordata; class Mammalia; order Rodentia; family Dasyproctidae; genus Dasyprocta; species Dasyprocta punctata. The sequence goes on along the minus strand of RJWM01000825.1, from coordinate 42,467 downwards.
TATTGCTTCAAAATAGTTGCTCAGATTACCAGATTTAGGCAGCAGAATTGATCAAACAATGCAAGTACTAACTGTTCCTTTCAGTGAGCTAATATAATGAGTAATCCATTATCTTAGCTATCTTGTGTATACATACGTGTATTTTCCTCCTTCCTTGTTTTCTCCTTTCCCCGGTTCCCTGTTTTTCTCCTTTTGAGCAGTTTCTTTTCCTTTCACAACTGATTCCAAGACTTACCCTATATTATCCTACTAAATTTCTTTTTTTGTTTCAGTTATGCAGAATCAGTTTGTGTTGTAACCAACTGCATGCAGTGTCTCTAGTTTTGCTGGAACATCACGAACTTTTTGGCAAACTCCGTAAGCCAATAGTATTCACTGATCGCTCCTCAAATTCCTGAGTATCTACTTGTTTTTTTACTGCTTTGCAATCTGACTCTTACCTCATTTAAGCTCCATGTTTGAAAGTGACTTTTTGCTAAATATAAAGGCTTTTTTCTTTTCTTTTAAATTTCTCAACTTTTTGTGCTTTTCCTTGTACTATTTGGCAGCACGGAAATTTCCATCCATCTTTACTCTGTTATTCTGTAGTGTGCTAAACCATCCCCACTCCCCTAAATTTTTTCATTTTCTTATAAGTTCATTTTCCTTTCATCTCCGTTTGTTGAAATTTCAGTCAACACACCTAATCCTTTATGCTAGCTTTCAGATGAATTGAAGGACTTAGGTTTGTGTCAAGATTCATTTCTTTGAATGTAGATGTCCAGTTGCTTCAGAATCATTTGTTGAGAAGACTATTTTCATTTTAGCCTTATAGATGCATTTCAGATTTCTGGCTTCCAGGAATGAAAAGAAATCCTTCTCCTTTTTTTTTCTTTAAGTCACTAAGTTCATCATATTTGTTGAAAAAACAATAGAAAAATAATAAAATTATACTTGTCATATTGGCTTTAGAGAAGCTCAAATGAGAAAAATATATATAAAGTACTAATTTGCCATGATTTATTCAAAACAAGGTCACTGTGCCTAGATATTTAAGAAGATAATTCAGAGCACAGAGAGTCAAATGGGTTGAAGGAGATCAAAAACATGTAAAAATTACATATTTGTTGCACATTTCGTATAAGAAATAAAGCTGGCAGCAGGCTGAAGAGAGTTAAGACTGACTTCCAGTTTCCTGCCCTGAACAATCTTCTCATCTCTTCTTCCTTTTTCCCATTGAGGAGCCATGGTTCACACTGGCTGAAGGTGAACTTGATAGGCAGTAGCAATGAATAAAATAACTTTCCTGCTTTCCATTGGCCTGATACCAACTTTTCCCAAACTCCATCTCAATGCACAAATAATTAAACTTGTTTTATGTTTGTATCAGTCAGTGCTTACGAGGGAAACAGATTGAATGCAAGATATACAAATATGTAAGAATATACAAGATTGGCTTACAGTGACCACCACGGAGTTGAGGGGAAGAGTGCAAAAGGACTATCTGCACACTGGGGACCTGAAGGGTCTAGTCCAGGGCCCAGAGCTCCATATAGTGTCCCAGGTGAGTCCATATCAGAAGTCTAAAAGGCCTCTGCCAGAAGCCAGGAGACGATGTCCAAGGTAAACGTGAAGACTGGAGCTCCTCTGAAGAAAGAGAAGACAGCCTTCTTCCTTCATTTGCGTTTTTTATAGCATTCTGGCAAAAATCCTCCCTAGCGTGGGTCTTCCTCACCCAGAACGATGATGACCCATTTCTACTGGGCATTTCTTACTCAGATTGACACAATCAGTTAATTGTCACAATGCCTGATTATTTTTTAATTCAGCCTTTATTTTCTTAACATAAACACTTATGATGTTTGCAACTTTTATTTGACTTCAGTAAAGCTAAAAGTCTTGCACAATACCACTAACTTTAGGACCTTCCAAAGTACTGCTCTGGGCAGAGCAGCCTGTTTCAGAAAACAAGGTACAGCTTCTAGAAACATTTGACAACAGTGCTACTACTCTGCATCGTCTCTGGATAATTTGATCAACTGAGACATGTGGTCAGTTGGTCTCCATCTAGTATGCAGGATAACCAAGACAAAAAAAAAAAAAATGAAATTGAAAGAAAACAGCCATAGAGTAATTGCATTTGTCTGGGTCCACAGTTTATATGATTGATTTTGGGTATAGAATTCTTTCTCTTTTGACACAATCAATTACACTGACCATTTCTTTCTAATTTCAGAATACCTGCACACTGCAGTGCTTTCCAGAAGGCTCATTATAATCATCACTGAATATTTATTGAGAGCCCACTGGGCAGACAGAACTGTACTAGGCATGTGACCAACAGACAGCCTGTTTCCAGGCAAGTCTTTTTGTTTCTGTCGTGTTCTGGGAGTAATAACATACCCAAGGAAAGTGGAATTCTACACATAATCAAACTTATTATCTGAATTGATCATTATTTTGATTGCTACTTATGATTTATAATAGAGGTCATTATTTTATTACATACTTGCTATATATAATTAAGTTACTTTAAATGAAGACTTTCATTCAACTGAAGTTAGTAAGAATAATGTATTTCTGATTTGCTCATCATTGGTTGAAGAGAAATTGAGCCACAAGAAAAGATATTATACCATTGAAAGTTTTTTTTTCCAAAAATTTAGCATGCATTGTATTTATAAATGGAAAGGTTGATGGCATTTAGTATGAGATAAATTTCATTGTTTCAAAAAACTCTCAGAACTATGTCAAAGAAACTAAGCTCCTAGCATTCCATGTGAGGCTTGAATCCTCTCATCACATTACAAGTTTCAAATTTTAACAAGTAAAAAAGATCATTTTGCTATACTTGCACATATATTTTGTGAAACAAAAGAGCCAAATTGATAAAGGGGGGGATAGAAATCAGTGTCTTTCAAAACAGAATTTCATGTTTTTCATTGTTAGTGAGTTAGTTTATGTGTCAGGAAAACTTTGATCTTAAAATATCTTTCAGAGGCATGATTTCCTCCAGAGACAATTTTCTGCCTTGGTATCCTCATAAGTGAAACAAGAATAAATATTTTGTTCCATAAAATATTCCTCCCATGACTACTTGTATCTCTAGAGTTGTCTTCATGTGAAGAAAGTTACAGCCAGTTGTTAGGAGATGTTCTTTAGTTTTCCAGAAAGCTTCTCTCTCTCCTAAATAATCATTATTTTCTAACATCCTAACAATTGGTTGGAAAATAGTCCCAAATCATATCATTTTTCTTTAATACCCATTGTCCACAGAAGGTTTCATCTGATTTCAATCCCTTTCTCCCTCTGAACTCTTTCTCATGTGTCCTTTCCTCTCTGACTCTCCCCTCTCTCACTTTTATGCCCAAGCCACTCAGCACTGTAGCCATCAGTGGGTATTCGTCATATCCTTCAGATAAGTCTTCCTTACTGCGTAAGAACCTTCCTGAAAACCAAGCCAGATGAATTAGTCAGAAGCACATTCTCTCTGATCACAAAGAAAAGTAATCTTGACTACATATGGGCTATATTTAAACTGAATTTAAGATAAGCCTTGCATGTGTTTCCTTCTCTAAAAGAGGAGAGGTAATTTACCTTCCCGCTGGCTCCTCTATTTGTTACTGGTATTTTTGAATTAGTTGTGTCCTAATTAATGTATTTATTCATTAGCGTTAATTTAGATATCTTTTCATTCTGAGCTCTTCCTTAACCCCTTTGCAGTATTTATGAAGATATCGTGATTTCATACAGCCAGGTTTGGTAGGGTCACCCCAACTTACCTGTAGCTTCCTTTTCATCTTCCTCATGCTGAGAATTCCACTGCAACAGCAGAATGCTCTTTTTCATCTAGGACCAAATTTTCTTATTTTATTAAAAAAAAATCATTTCTGACCCCAAATGAGAGGCAATCAACACTGGTACGTTTATAAAGGTTTATTTTCAAGAACAGGTCTACCATATGAAGAAAAAGCTCATGGGCTGGGGATATAGCCCAGTGGTATAATGCCTGCTTGCCAAGTACAAGGTCATGAGTTCAATTACCGGTACCCATTTCCTCAAAAAAATGTGTGTGTGTGTGTATATATATGTATATATATACACATACATATATAGCTCACAATTTCTTTTTACATATTGCACATGATAATTCTGGTGAAAATTTCCATTCTGCGACTTTCCTCCTAGAAGGTTAATAATCTGTGAATTTAGGACTAAAGAATAACCTGAGTCTGAATAAACAACGGCCAGCAAAATTTTACTCTTCTTTGACTTCCTTCTTACCACTCACCATTGACACCAGCCTTGCTGGGATAATGAACTGGCCAGTTAGAGTGCCAGATGCAAAGTGTTACCTTCTCTTATGCAAACACAGACAGAAAGTCTCGGTACCCTGGATTTATGTCACCCCATCACCCAAGTTCTCACTCCACTTCCAAGTGTTCTCAGGGAATTTCTGCCCTTCTGATTGGAAAAGATATAGATTATATCTTATTTTTAAAAATAAGGTTTATTTCTATTTTGATAGTGTGTCCAGAATAGTCTATAGGCAATATCTGAATGGTTAGTAGTTCTTATATGGGCTCAAATTTTATTTCTAAGTCAAATTTTAGAATTTCCCACAGTAACAGTATAACAATATAATAAATGGTAACTGATTTTCCACAAAAAAGATCTACTCATGATGCACTGGAATACAATATAAATAGTATAATTCATAAGCAAATACATCTGTATATCTATATCTATATCTATACATACCTGGAATACATGTCTCTTCCTTTTTATTTTAGAACATGAAAAGAAAAGCTAAATACTTTCTGAGTATTAGCTAACAGTACTTCAGTCCTTTACACCTTCAATCAATCAACTCTTCATCTATTCAAAATAAAAAAAAATTGAGGACAGAAAGCTTATAGGGACAGAGACTCCAAACCAATTCTACAGGGAAAACTATTGGATTTCCAGCACCAGATGAGGGATAGATTATAGGCTACATAGCCAGCAAGAGCAGGCTTTAGACCTTCATAGCACTGCTTGTTGGCTATTATCTACTTTAACCTTCTCTTACAGGAAAATAGGAATAATAATCTGCTGAATTAGGCTTTTGGAGGAATTATTTGAGACAATGTGCAAAAAGTACTTAGCACAGTTCTTAGCCCACCCCCCCCACCCCCCCGCTGAACTCTGATCTGCTGTCTAGCAGTGCCTCACCTGGAGAATCAGCTGCAGTTACAGATGCACCTCTTGCCAGTGAAATCACTGTGGTTACCCTGTTTCACCCCTACCCACCCAGTACCAACGGCTGGATCTCAACAGCAATGTTTGCCATTCCTGGACCTGTCCACTTAGCCATAGCTCACTGGGAATGAACCATAACTCAAGTTGGGTGATTAGATTTGCTCTCCCAGAGCTGTCAGCTGGGAATCTTAGAGCTTCAGACTGGAAGTTAGAAGTTGTTTTATTGGTGTACAGCAATTAAGAGACAGAAAACATTTAATTCAGATCCCAAAGAGGCCCTACTTCCTCTAATTCTCAAGGCTTACTGTTATCTTTTTCCTTGGATATTCTGAGATATCCTACATCTTTCTAGCATAACCCTCAAAACACCTGTTTATTTTTTTTATTTTTATTTTTTAGTTAACCAGCTGCAGTTGGAATCTGAAGCTTACAAAAGAAAAGAGCTTTAATATAATTAGTAGTAGGCACTGTAACAGTAAGCATGAGAGAGCAGTACTGGCAGAAAAATGATAGTGTAATCCAGACTAGATTCTCATTTCAAGTGCTACATGATATGGGTCTAATTTTATGTTTCACATCACCTTTATGTTTTATTTGCATACTGGATGACACATGTCAAATTTTACTCTCGAATATATGGCTCCATGGAGCTGATATGATATTACAAGGAGAAGTGACTGATGAAATATTTGTTAAATATATAGAAGAACTTTTGAAAGTTAGATATGTAAGAATCTAGAGAATACACTAGAAAACAGTGAAGGTTTCAGAAAGTGCTTTAATGTGAGCCACTTTCACAGGCATTGGTAAAAATGTGCACATCTCCAGTTACCTCTGAATTGCAGGATAAAACCTGCACTAATAAATAATTTTCTATCTCTAAGCTAGGTAACAATTAGTGGAGTTTGAGAGAATAGAAATAGGTAGCCAAAAGATTTTAAACTCTAGTTTAAAAAAAAATGAATCTTAAACTGCATGTATTATTAATGTAAAGAATGTCTCCTTGAAAGCAGATCTTTGTCCATTTCCAGAACACAGCCACTTCCTCCAGCCTCCACAGCTCTTCCTGACAAAGGACTTGCATTGTGACTACTTCTGAAGGCAGATTTTTGTTTGGAGAATTTGAGATGAACAGCTGTTGCGAACAGCTTCTGTGAACCGTGGAACAGAGTTGACTTTTGGCACTCGTGGGTTTCTCTAGGAGGTCTGGGTCGCTGGGTGGAAGGTTCTGACTAGGGATGTTAGTTCATTTTAAAGGCAAAATACGAAAAGGTGGAGAAGTTGGAAAATCACTTGTGGAAACAAACCTTTGCAAAAATTCTTCTTGCCAAGAAATTAGAAGATCCATGAGGACGTTGGATACAAATATTCCTCTGACACCACTATCTTCTTGCACTTTCTATGGGGGACTGGGCTGGCAGAACCTTGACCCGGCCCATTTCTAGTTCTATTGTTGAACATAGCAGAGGGCTCTTTCATGGGGATCTGGAAGGAGAACAAAAATGTGTTTTAATTTATTTTTATGATAAATATCACTAAATCATTTAGAGCTATAGATTTGTGTTTGATACTTATAATGCAAGAGTCATTTAATAAAAGATTGAAATGAGCATTTGTTAACAATGAAGTCATTATTTTAATGAAACCTGATCAACTTTCCTGAATAATTTGAGACTTTTTTTAAACAACATATTTCAAGTCAGGAAAAAAAAAAAAAAGGAAAAGACCATACGTTTGGCAGAAATGAAAAATGGTTACTATGGCAGCTTGATTTGGACATGGAAAACCTGTTTCAAGCTATTCATAAACCCAACTCTTGCAAACTATTTATTATGTACAATAAATTATATGAAACATGTAATGAAAAAATGAGAGCGACTTGTTTTAGAACTCACAGAGTTAATGAAAACTGTTCGAGAAGGAGGGAGCGAGTAAGATGTGGTTCCCAGGGCTCCTGCTGCACGCAATGAATTTTTATCCATTCCAGCAGGGCCCCTACTCTTCACTAGTTCAATACAAATGTCACATTCTTGAAAGCAAAAAAAAAAAAAAAAAAAAAAAAACTTTGAAATTTTCCCTAACCACATAAAGCACACCATTTTCACAATTGAAACACAACTCATTTAGCCTCTATTCTTCATGCCTGTGTTGACATCACCCCTTACGAACCCAAGGTTAAACTTAGAGAAAGCAGTGGGTGTGCACAGCGATGCATTGGCGACCTCCAACTCTGAGCTGCTTATTCTCTGAGTGCTACGAAAGACAATGGCATTGTAGCTCCAAGTGAGGCACGTGTGCTTCTGTGAGTCCAGGGAAACTGGCAAATCTATGTCAAAAATACATATTTTTGCATATACGTGGCGAAAATAAAGACTTGATTTCTGATCTCAAAGATGTGTAAGCTAACTGGCAACATGACATTGACTTTCTCTAAACAATCATTAGAATCAACATGCAATCAGATAAGAAACAATCTTGTACAGATACTGGGCAGCAAGGGAACTTTACAATGTGCCAAAAGGATTTAAGTGGGAATCAGAGTGAGTGCCATGTTACTGTATTTGCTTCAAAAACTGAAAGTTTACGCTTTGTAGAATGGAAGAATTTAGAAAAGAAGTGAGGAAAAGGTAGACAGAGAAGTAGTTAAGGCTGAGGTCTCGTTAATAAGGGCAGGACGAGCACTCGGGAGGCTGAGGTAGGCGGAGCGTTGTGAGTTCGAGGCCGGCTTGGGCTACAACGCAGCACAAGGCCGGCCTGAGCTACATAGTGCGACCCTGCCTCAAAAAACCAGGGCCGGGAGTTTGGCTCAGTGCCTTAAGCGCCTGTCCTGGCAGGCACGAGGTTGTGAGTTCAATCCCCGGTGCCGCAAAAAAAAAAAAAAAAGGGCAGGACGGTATGTGCTAATGACAGTAGTGATTAGTATGCTTTAAAGTATTGTCCTGTAAAAATGCAGTAAAGAATTCAACCTCTGTGCAAATATCTATTCAAAAAAAGTGGCAGAAAGAAAATGAAAGTCAAATTCTGCAGTACAGTTACTGAATCTATGAAGTAGTCAAAATAAACTTCCTTTTTTATAAGCAAGATGTAACAGAGCTCCATCCCCGGAGCCAGAGTGCCTGGGCTGAAATCCTAACTCTGCGTTTACAGTCTGTGCCAGTCTCAGCGCCTTTATTTTTTAAGTGTATATTGGGTGTATGGAAGTCCACACTCAGCTGGAGGAGTCTCTCAAAAACTGCATGAGTCAAAGTTTGTAAAATACTTAGAATACCTAGCACTATATTAGCATTTCATCAGTCATTATTAAATGAAAATGAAAAATTCAAATTATCTAATTTTTAATGCTCTAAAATATCTTTCATCAATCAAATTTTAGAATTGTCTTCCTTGTTATGTGTATGTCTTACTCTAATTTTAATGTAATCCAACTTTAACAGCTCTATGGGGAGATAATTGAAATAAAATAAACCACACATAATTAAGGAGCATATTGTGACAATTTGTTTTTCAAGTACTAGGGACTGAACCCAGGGCCTTCACACTGAGCTATACCTCCATACTTTTGTTTTTATTTTTTAGTTTGAGACAGAGTAGCTGTTAAATTACCTGGAGTGATTTTGAACTTGTGATCTCTCTCTCTCTGCTGGGATCATAATTGTGCACAACAACACCCAGTTAAAATGTGATGAATTTTGACACATGAACGACTCTGAAACTACCCCTGTAGTCAAGGTAATGAAGATTTCCACGCCCCCTCTGTTCCCCATCACCCCATCCCCAGGCAACAATTTATGTGCTTTTTCTCGCTGTACATTAGTTTGCATTTTCTATTATTTTATGAAAACGTACTTATGTAATACACACTATTTTGAGAAAAGTGTCTGACTTCTCTCATATAGCACATGTATGCTGAGATTATCCTATGATTTTACATGATTAGCAGCCTATGCTTTTTTACTGCTGAGTAGTATTCCACAACAATATTATTTATATATATAATTACACTATACTTTGGTTTTTCATATATATGTTGATAGATACATGAAAGGGGGGAAGAGAGAGAAAGAAGTCATGTGCTTTCAGTTTGGCAGAGAAATTATACAGAAGTACAATGGCTGGGTCATATTCAACCACTTTTTAAAAGACTACCAAAATTCTCTAAAGAGGTTATACCTCTAAAGAGCATGCTCATGAACAGTTGGTAGATCAATGCTTTAATTTTAGGCATTTTATAAAGCTATTTAGAGATACATCATTTTACTGTTAATCTGTGTTACCAAGTTATTAATAATACCAAATACATATGCATGCACTTATTTACCATACATACATTTTCAGTGCTGTATCTGTCCTAATCTTTTGCACATATTTTACTACATTACTTGTTTTCTTATTACTGAGTTTCAATTTTCCCTGTAATGTGTTACATTCCATTCTCTTAACTGTCAAATGATAGTTTGCAAATTTAAATCCAACTTATCAATTTTCTCTTATGGGTTATGCATTTACTATGTCTAAGAAATGTTTACCTAAACAAAGAGATTTTTTCCCTAGAAATATTATAATTTGAAGTCTATATTTAGGACTACAGCCTGTTTTTGAGTTAAGGTATCCACATCGTGGGGGTATGTATTGAATGTCTTTTTTGATATATGAATTTCCAATTATATCAGTTCTATTCATTGAAAAGAATGTGTTTTCCCCACAAATTATTTTTTTCAGCTTTGTCAAAAATTGATTACTCACATAGGTATGGATCTATTTCAAAGTATGCTGTAGCATTCCATTGATGTATTTGTCTACCATTCTATCAATACCACACTGTAATGATTTTTATAATGTCTTAATCTTCATAATAGTCTTGAACTCAGGTAGTGACATTTTCCAACTTTATTATTTTTCAAAACTGTTTGGTTTTTCTAGGATCACTACACTTCCATACAAATTTCATAATGCACTTGTTAATTTGAACATTAAAAGTCATCCTAATTAGGATTTCTTTCTTTCTTTTTTTTTTTTTTTTTTTTGGTACCTGGGATCCAACTCACAACCAGATTAGGATTATACTATATCATAAATTGTAGAATAACTGTTAAGAGAATATCTTTATTCTTTCCAGAAATCCATATTTCTTCATTTATCTGTGTCTTGTTCAGGTATAGATTTCTAGTTTTCAATGTGCAAGTCATTTACAACTTTTTGTGTATATTGATTCCAAAATATTTTGTTTTATGCTTTTGTAGATGATATAGATTTTTAATTTCAATTTCAGTTGCTTGATATTACTAAAAAGCACTGATTTTGTATATTGATCTTCTAACCTGTAACCCTTCTCATCATGATTCCACTGGATTTTTTTAGGCAATCATTTCAAATGTGAATAAGAAGTATTTCACGCTCAAAGGCCTAGATCCCCAATCTTTCACTATTTCTTACCCAAGCTTTTTCATATCTTACTTTACCATTTAGAACTTTCAGTACAATTTCGAACAAAAGTTATAAGTAATCATTCTTTCCTTGTTCTTGATCTTATGGGGAAAGCATTTAACTTTTCAGGAGTAAGAATAATTTTGATACTAGATATAGGTTTTACATAGACTCTTAATTTGCTGGAATTTATTGTTAAACATGGGTGTTGAAACTCATCAATTTTTTATATCTGTTTGAGATGATTGTATGTTCTTAGTTTATTATTATGGAAAATTACATTCATTGATTTTCAAATGGTAAACCAATCTGCACTTCTCATGTAAACCCCACTTGGTTATGATGTTTATAGCTTTTATGGTACCAGGGATTGAACTCATGACCTTTTGCTTGCCAGGCAGGCACTTACACCACTGAGCTAAATCGCTAGCCCCTGTTTATACCTTTTATATATCATAGGATTACATTTCCTACCAAGTGTAAAGAATATTTGCATCTATGTTTATGAGGTATACTGATAAGTAATTTGTTTATTTGTTTGTTTTTCCTAGTATTTGGTTTGGTTTTGGAGTAATACTGGTTTAATAGTGTGGTAGGAAACATTCTCATTTGTTCAGTATTCAGAAAAGTTCATGTTAAACAAGTATTATTTCTTTCCTAAATTATCCTCTTAAACCTCCTGAAGTAGAATTTTTCTATGTGAAAAAATTTCACTGCATAACAATTTCTTCCTATGCAGAGGGCTGCTCAGGTTATATATGTTTTCCTGAGTTGACATTCATAGTTTGTGATTGGAAGAAATTGATTTATGTCATGCAATTAGTCAGATTTGAGACTAATTTACCTTATAATAATTTTATACCTGTAGAATCTGTATTGATATAATTTATTTTGGTCATACTACTAGTAATTTGTATTTTCTCTCTTTTTTTCTTGATAGCCTTATTAGAAGTCTATCAATTTTAATAATCTGCTCAAACAACCAGGTTTTGGCCACTGATTTTTCTCTATTTTTTTTTTTTTTTATTTTTCTTCTGATCACTACTATTTCTTTTCTTCTGCTTACTTTGTTTTAGTACAATCTTTTCCTTACTATCTTAAGTTGAGATTTCTTATTTGGAAGGTTTATTTGTAATCTGTCTATTTTTGCAATATAATTTCCCTCTAAACTTTATTTTTATTATACATCACAAATTTTTATATGTTGCATTTCTGAGTTAATTGATTTCAAAATATTTTTAATTTGTATTCTTATTTGACTCAGGTTTATTTAGTAAAATCAGCCTTCAGTATCCCCGGGCTCTACATTTGTAGAGTCAACCAATACTAGATTAAAAATATGTCAAAAAATGCATCTGTATTGAGCAAATACATCATTATTCTCTAACAGTACAGTGTAATTATCCAGCAATTACATGGTACTAGGTATTGAAAGTAATCTAGAAGTGACTTAAAGCATATAAAGGATGTTGGTAAATTATGACAACACTGTAATAGCAATAATATACACTAACTGGCAAATAATATGCTGTTCTACATAATGGACTTGTACCTCTACAGATTCTGGTATATGCAAAGATTCTAGAATCAACCCTCCACCCATGCCAGTGGGGAAGAAAAAAAATGTACTGTTAATTACTTCTAATTATTTTTAGATGTTCCAAAGACTTTTTACTATTAACATCTATCTACATTATGCTGCAACTACATTGTAACCAAGAAATATACTTTTTGTGCTTTGAATTCTTGCAAGTTTGTGTTTTATTGCCAAGGAAACAATGTATCTTGATAAATAGTTTGAGAGCCCTTGGTTAAAAAATATATTCTGCTGTTTGGGAGTAAGACATATTATTGAAGTCAACAAAGTATAGATGGTTGGTACTCAAATATTCTGTCTTCACTAATTTTCCACTTACTTGTTCTGTTAATTATTAAGAGCAGCGTATTAAAATCTTTACCTATGTAATGATGTTTGTCTATTTGTTCTTTAAGTTCTATGGACTTGCATCATGTATACTGATTCTGTGTTGTTAACTGTGTAAATATTTATGCCTTAAACCCTCTTTACGATTTAGCCCATCTCTCATTTTGAGATACCTTTCTTCATCACAAATATTAGTTGCTGTGAGTCTACTTTATTTGATTTGGTATGGACACTCCAAATTTCTTTTGATTGGTGCTAGAATGTCATATTTACCTTTGTTCTCAACTTATAATTTTAATTTTATTTGTGACTTTCTATTGAAAGTGTTTTTACTATGGGTGCAAGTGAGGTCTTGCATGTGTATCTAATCTAGTAATCTCTGTTGTTTAATTGGGGCATTTAAACCATTTACCTTTAATGTAATTATTGACTTAAAGTTGTATTTTAACCCTACCCACTACCTCACCCCAGTACTTCTAATGTGCCTTGCTCTTATCATCATCTGATATAACTATTCTAGTCCAGTCCCTGAGAATCCTTACTATTCCTTCAATACAGGTATTTCCCTACTTCCTTTTGCGACTACCGTTTCCTCTATTTAGAAGATTCTCCTCGAAATAAGAAGTACCAATCCCGCCCCCTCTTCGCCCCCTGACCCCTTCTGTAAGCGACTGGCTTATCCGGAGAAACACAGGCTGTGATGATAGCTATCGAGGTAAAAAGCAATTGGATGCCTGTGGTGCTTTGGTGTTTCACTAACATTGCAGGTCTAGGGCCAGTGGTCTGATCATAGGTTCAGATGGTATCGCTAAGCAGTATGTCATCTGGTGTGTGTGGGGGATCTCCTTCTGAGGGTTGCAGCCATTATTGACTCCCTGTGGTCTTGTTTGAGGTCCTATACCATTTCCATTGTTTTGTTGGGTGGGGTTTTTTTCTCTTTTGTTTGATTTTGTTAAATCTGGTGGCAGGAGAAGCTATTTCAAGGATAGCAAGATATATTATGGTAGCAATTTTGAATTTACTATTGGTTTGTTTTGAAGTCCTTTATCACATTAATTGTTTTGTTTTTATTGTTTCTATTCTATTCTGTTCTGTTTGATTTTTGCTATGTCCAAAGTTATCTGCAGCTGTTTTGAAGATATCAAAAGGCATTATGGTAACTACTGTTGATTTCATGTTTTGAAGTATTGTGTCTCTTACACTGGTTTGTTTGATTGACTTTATTCTGTGGTATCCACTTTAAAATACAATAAAAGGTAAAAAAAATTCATCTTGCAAATATATCTATGGCTAGTAAGTCCTTCAAATATCACTTTCCATGGGATCTTCACTCATCATTATATATTCCCCCTGACCCCCTGGTTTTATTTATGTTCTTTCCTAATTAACTTTTTCTCAAGGAGACTTACAGCATTTCACTACATATTTTTGTCCTAAAATGGCAACTGCATGTGGATAGAGATTTTTATTTGTCCTTTCTTGCTGTTTTGTCCCTGGCACCTAGAAACATGCTTGGTGTGAGGTAAGTATTTAGTAACTATTACTAAATAATTTTTTAAAAATATTTGTTTTTCTGGGTTAAATAACTTTCTGTCTCATAACTTAGAACAGAGGATATTTCAAGTGATATAAATGTTTTCTATATTTTGCAGAACTTCAAAATAGCTAAATTGTACTTTTCCCTGTGGAGCTCCATTTTCTGGAAATAGACCTTTTCCTAAAGGTCAAGAAGTAACTAGAATATAAAAGCACCTAAAGTTAATGTCAGAAATTCTGTATAGACTAAAACTGAGAGCTCTCCATGATTTACCTGTCAAAATACTTTAATTTGATTTTGTAAATAATCTTATCAACCTCACTTTCTTGCTTCCAGATCCACACTAGAGTATAAAATATGCAGTGCAGTCAGGACAAATATTTTCATAAATTTCATGAGTAAGGTCTCTAGAGGGAATAGGAGCTAACCTTAGTTTATTTTTCAGCCTACCCATTTTTGCTTAAGATATCTCTGTTAAGTGCATTGTTGTGTTCATTTTACAGATGGAGATACTGAGTCCAAAGATAAGTGACTCTAAATCAAAAGCAGAGATGTGAACTCAGCTTCTTCTTTCTCCTTAGCCCATATCTGCACCTGCACTCTGCCACTTCACCAGTAGTGGCAAGAGTGGCAACTGACCATCCACCTGTGAGGAAAGAACATAATTTAGATACAGGTATTCAGAAAGACTAATAAGAGCACAGACCACCCTGCACATTACAATCGATGTGGAAGGTGTCATCTCTGGATAGCACAGCACAGTCATTAATGTTCACAATGATAAAACCAAGTCATCAAAAAAAGATTAATTACATTTCATCCACTCTGCTTAAGAAGGCAGAGAAGTGTGAAATCCATTTTAGAAAGATTTCCATCAAAAATGATTAAAATTTTCAACTATCCAGAATGACTCATTCCCTTGGGTTTCTACATAGCCAAATATGTAAATGAAAAAAAAAAAACTCCACAAATATTGCTCATTTCCCACAAAACAAAACAAACAAGCCTCCGGGAAAAGAAAGTGCATAAAAGAATCCACTGAGTTGAGGACTGGATATTCCTACAAGTGCTTACCAGATATATACCTAAGTTAGTAGGCAGCTAGTTTTTAAATAACTTATATCTGTCCTTATTAGTGGAGTCCATCTGAATGTTTGGTGTCCCTGCCAGGAAGGTCTGGATTCTTTTGATTATTTCTTCAACTGCACAATTTCAGGAGGGGTTAATGTATTTCCTATAGTTCTAAACACATGGTTGGAATAAGTGGGTCTCCTCCACCCACAGGCCCTTAAAAACCCAACTTTGCCTCAAGTATAAAAGAGAGGTTTTTTTAGTACTGAATGCTATTTTAGTTGAATTTCAGTTATTCAAAAAAGAAACAAATATACTCCATCTCAGTCTAGTGCCTTGTGTGTGGTACACATTAAATAGATATTGTTTAAAAGAATTGCCTGGTAACTAGTAGAAAAATGATCAAATGAATTGGGTGAAGTTATGGTGCACCTATGTGATGGAGTGAAGCATTCTTATTTTAAATGATGAACTGGCAGATGTTGACATGGGTATTTATTCACTCCTGTATCCTCATTTCCTGGAAGACTTTTAAGCTTCTAATAAACATCCAATAAATATTGATTAAAGGAACAAATGAATAAATGAAAATTAACAAACAAAATTTATAAAATTAATGAACAAGTGGGTACAACTGATTATTGATGCAATGATATGATTAATATGATCCAGTTCTGTCTAGGGGATGGGCATACAACTGAATCCAGAAATACTGGAATGCCACTGACAGTTATCTCGGTAAATCTCTCATTTTTTACCCTCTAGTCTATTATTTAAATAGTCATGACACACATATATTATTTTCATAATTAAAATGACATGCTATAACTATCACAGAAAAGGTATATTTCATTGAATAGTCAGGAAGTTGAGTGTTCATTTTTACTTCTATGAAGCAAAAGATGAGATGATATCAGCTGCCCATAATGCAGAACACTGAGCAGAATCAAAGCTGATGGAGACAGAAATGATCACTCAATATTAAGAAGGCTTAACTGGGCAGGGAATAAAGAGTTGCAAAAAGTTAACCAAAAAAGGAAAAGAATCATCAAAAATACTCCCGGGTAGAGGCTGGATGGGGATTAACTGCCCAGATGGTATGAGGTTCCATTTTGGAGTTATTAAAAGGTTTGTGACTAAATAAAGGTAATGGTTTAACAACATTAGGAATGTCCCTAAATCATTCACTATAAAGTGATTAATTTTCTTGTATTTATCTTACCTCATTGAAACAAAACAAAACAACAATGAAGTAATATATAATTCACTAGATGGAAACAGAAAAGATGCATAAAGGCTCTGAGAATTTTCCAGGCCAGGGTAAAGAATTTCCCAACTGGGGTTAAATCACAAAATAAAAAAAGCAGCTGGTATTCAGTTGTAAAAATAAAGCCTCCTATCTGTGCTGATGACTAGAACCTTCCAGCTGATAGTACTTCTCAAAGCAAGACCACAAAGGAAAAATCATTGAGCACTGATGTCTTTCTTAGCTAGTTAGTTACAGATGGGTGTACCAGGAGTGAGCTTCTCCCCAGCATGGGCCAGAGGCTTTACCTCCTCAGCCTCAGCACATGCCTAGGAGAGTAGACAATGGGTGCCGAATGGATGAGAGTTTACCAAGAAGATCAGTGGTGGAATGAAATGGAGCTATGATTAGGCTTGACATTGACCCAGTGGCTGGTTAAATCCAAATCAAAGCAAGCAACAGTCTAAGAAGGGCTTATTCCTTTCCAGCAAGGCCTTCTAACACATCCCCACCCACCACCAAAATCAATTAGGAAGCTTGTGAGAAAGAGGTATCCCTGGATGCAACCTGCAAATACTCTGGTTCAGGGAAAGCATCTGTGTCTCACAAAAGATTCTCAGGTGGTTTGATACTGGTGATCTGTGACCTCACTTTTAGAATTCCAGATCTAGCCTCCCTCCCTCTGATATGAACTGACTTCCCTGATTTCTGGCAGAAATGGAAGCTCAGGGCTGTGGATGGTCAATGTCGTTTCAAATAAGGGCATAAAGTATAAAATAAGTAGACAGTGAGGTCTTTTCAACTGTTATCACTCAATGTAAGAAGAACTTTATAACCATCTAAACTACCTAGCAAATGGAAATACCTCCTGGTGTTAGGAGTTTAGAAACATGTTTGAAGAGAACACTTCTCAGGGAGTTATAATAAATTCTCCTTCACTAAGAGGGATTTCAAGCAGTTGGTTCCTAGGGTTCCTTCTCACTCAAATTTTCTGATTCTCTGACAAAAATAGGTTGAGCAGTCAAAAGAAGCAGCTGGTGCACGTATATGTAACCACTATGAAAAATGTACGTTTATATAAAATGTGAGACATTATTCATATTACTCATGATTTAGGGGTAGTGTCTAGCATCATCTTTTGAATATTTCTAAAATTCATTTCTATTTTTGTGAAAATAATTATAAGAAAATATTGTGTGCAAATAGAGAAATTTAGGAAATGAATTTTTGTGTAATAGAGATCATGTTTATAATACTTATTTTTTTTAGTTTTAATGATTTTAATTTTGTTTTGATTTTAAAAGTTTCATAATGAAAAATTGCATAAAATTCAGAAAAATTTAAAAAGAAAATAATATAAAATTATATATCATTTTATCAGTGAAAGTAAACCTCTAGTAGCATTTTTGGGCCATTTTGCCTCCCACCCAAATACACCCATACACAAACAAAAAATTTCAAGGGGGGACTTTTACTGTTACTTTGCATATTCTTTGAAAACCTGTTCTTAATCAACATGATACTAGCCCATTGAGTAAGTGGATTAGCTATAGAATACAATGGCACTTGAGTTAAATTCCAACTGACAGAAAACTGAATTTAAGAACTCATCTCAAAGTGAAACATGCAGAAGAAGAGTTTTAAAAATTTAGTTTCTTATAATCATACATTTATATTATTTTCATTTTTTCAATCTTATGATGGAAAAATATGCACAATGAGAATTGTTGTATCTAAAGCATTTACTACTCTGTCTTTAGAATGAATTACTGATTCATTCTACCGTGTTTTATTTACTACTCTGCCTGTAGAATGAATTCTTAGGTATGGAGAGCATTTCAAAGTCTATGAGTATCTGTAAATAGATCACATATATTTCCAAGTTTTGTTTTACAGAAGGACTGCACCAATTATTTTTCCATCAACTATAAATGAGATCTCTCTCACTGTATGGTGGCCATCATATTAACAATAAACATAAAACAATACCTTTCTATTGAATTTAATGAAATCTTGTTTTTATTTTTTTTGTTTATAACTAAGCTGGATATATTTGGAGATCCATTCTACTCATTTATCTTTCTTTTAATATTCCAGGTTTTACTTTCATAGTTTAAAATTTCTTCACTTAAGGCACAACTATGGAGAAGTTTAAACTACAAAACTTCACTTTTATAAAGAAAAAAAAGTGGTTTAGTAAGGATAACTCTAAAAAAGTGAACACCGCTCCAAGATATTTTGTTGTTTTCATTATTAAAATTAGAGACACTTGTGGCATTATGTGATATTTGAAGACTCATGAAATGGTAACTATTTTCTTAAGGAAAATAATATGACAATAAATATGAATGAGTTTTTGAAAAGCATGGAAAGACACTGTGCAATAATGAACACACATTTTTCACTGCCTGCACCAAAATTTTGTTTTCAATAAATCAAAATGGTTCAGTCAGAAGCCAGAAACAAGAAATTCTGGGTATATCTATCTATCTATCTGTCTATCTATCTATCTATCTATCTATCTCAATTGTTTTATTTATGTTTTTTTTGTTGTTGTTGTTTTTGTTGTTGTTTGTTTCCAGTTTTTTGAGTCGTGGTCTTGAAATGTAGTTTGGACTGACCTTGAACTCACTGTGTAGCCCATACTAGCCTGAACTCATAGCAATCGTCTTGCTTTAGCTTCCCAAGTGCTGGAATTATAGGCATGTACCACCACACCTGACTATTCCTATAATATTTTAGTCCTCAAATTTGACAAGGTTCCCTCAATTTACACAATGATCAATATTACTCATAAACTCATACATATTACTCATATACTCATGTCTTTATTATTACATATTTGTTGCCACTTAACAACTTTGCAACTCATCTTTGAAATGATATCTCTTATCAAAGTGACTGCCAACAGGTTCAGTCTGGCTTATGAATAGGAGTCCATTCTAAAAGGACTGTATGGTCACAAATTTCTGAATTCCAATAGAATATTTTTTCCAAAATTAAGGTTTTTCCTATGCAATAAAACATTTGTTAAAACAAGTAACACAAGTACTATGGTAAATTTTAACGTTGCCATCAACTACTTTCACAGCAAGAGGAACAGTTTTTAAGCACAACTTTCTAGATACTGAAACTTTATCCATAAACTTTACCTTCATCTACTTTATTTAAGCTTACTTTGTTTTAAGAAATAAATGATTTCTGTTTATTTCTGGTGCTTCAGGTGCTGAAAATTCTTTGAGTTACTCTCAGTTTCCTAAAAGGCACACTACAGTCTTAACTCAGATTGAATCTTATGATAGGACGTCCTGCCTTGCTTTATTCTGATAAAGCAGAATGCCTGGTCTTTTTTTACTGTGTTGTGCAAAGGAAAAATTGCTTTCTCTTCAATTATTTGCTTCTCTATTTTCACTGCAAGATTAGAAATGACAAATAGCATGGCAACCTAAAAATGCTTTCAGCAAAATCGTGTCTTCCAATATTTTTGTTCCTCCCCTGTTAGTTTGTGTATCAAAATATATGGACTGTGATTCAAAAGATGCAAAAGAAATGTTGCTAGTGTTGCTACTCATTTTCTGTAATTAGAACAATCTTTCCAGCCCTCTATTCCGTTGGGTATTGGGTGAACAAACTTGAACTTGGTAAAGAATCTCAAGCTTGTGCTTTCAAAACAAAGTATTCTGGGTAAATATATCTTCTTCTGAGTGATATCACTCTCCCTTTTCTATTTCTAAAGAAATAGATGAGTTCATGGAAAAACTTGTTTCCTCTTTGCAAAGTGAAGGAAGGTTTGCATATTGTCCTTCATATCTTTGCTTGTCTCTGACCTGACAAAAGCTCTCTGGTCTCCTACAGCCACTAGCATCTGGCTGCGGTGCTCAGTGAATTACTGATACTGCTTTATTTTTGTCAGGATGGAGGGACGAGCACAGCATCAGTAGTGAAATGTTTGTCTGGTGAATTTCAAGGAACTGCCCTGCTCAGCTTTCACTGGTCTGTCTCAGCTCTTACTGCTTGCACAGAATCTCTGGCCAACTTCCTTTCATCTGCTCCTAGCCTCCCCATGAGAAACCCCATTGCATCTCAATTCCACCACTTCTTGCTCCTCCTAGATTCATAAGAAAGCTTGTAGATCTCTTCTCTCTCCCTTAACATGTCATGCGAGACTGTTTCCTTTATAGAGTTCATCCCAGGGTTGAATGAGCCATATTTGAAGGCTCTTCTCAGACCCATTCTGGTTAAATACAGATTGGTGATTTCTAAACAACGTCCTAAGTGGCACGATGCAGCCTCCATCACACGAACTTGAATTTTTTTTCAGAAGACTGCAATTTTCCTGAAATATAGCCTGAAAGTTCAAGTACTGAGATCTTTTTTTCAGAACTATCTGTTTAAAACCCTACTCCTCTTCGCTCTAACCTCTTCGATTTTTCTAAGGAAAATGCCAGGGCACTCAATTTGAATTAATTCTTCCCTTCCTTTGAATTCTCTAAGAATCATTGTCAGGACTATATCTTTCTTTTGGCTTAGGTTATGATTTCCCCACATCCAGTTCTTTATATTCTACATGAAAGCGTATTTTCATTCCTCTAAGGCAGTGGTGGTGAACCTATGGCACGCTTGCCACAGGCTGTTGTTTACTATCATCGAAAGCTCTAAAAAGTTGACCATCACTGCTCTCAGGCTTTAATTTGTGTATGTAAATAGCTCTTGGAATTTAGAAACACTCTTCCAGTTACCACATATCTTTAATCACTAGATTTTTGTCTCACTACACAATTATAATAAAAATAAAATCCTTTCCTGAGCGATGACTTTTTTCTCTTTTTACTCCTGCTTTAATAATCTAAATTCTGCCTGAGATAATAGATGCCTCTGGCTGAATAAGGGGAGGGCCGAGTCAATTAATTTGCTTAAAAAGTTTTATGCTTGTTATAGTTGAAACTGATGATATTGATAAATGACTTTTATGTTCCATTTGAATCCAAATTCATTTCTTAGATAACCATTCCTTTTCTCCACAACTTTCTAAAACAAAGTGTTTTTAAATATGTACTATAGCATCTCTTCAGCTGCGCAACAGCTTCCATATAATATTAGCCTTAAAATTTCAATACAAATCTATATACAGCCAAATCTTCCATGCTAATAACTTCTTCTCTGAGTGTTCTGCAAGACAAGCAAACATTTTTAAGAAATTTTAACTTGATAAACAAGTGATATCTTGAAATACAAGTAGTACATCATGCCCAGTGTCACATGATCACAGCTAGTTCTCTTTCACCTCTCTCTCTCTCACTGATTTTTTATACTAGTGCTTTGGATTACAAGTGGAACAAATTATTCTTGTAAATCACGAATATTTGTATTTGTTTTAAATTATCCAATTCAGAAAAGCACCAAAGTACTTTTTTAAACCAGTCTGCAATGTTGGACACAATAAGCTCTTCGTAGATATCTATTGTTCTATATTATCTGTTGTATAGACAAAAAGATTAGGTTATCTCAGCAACTTGGTAAGAAGGTAGTTGAGGAGGACAGGGATAAAGAAGGAAGGAAGGAAGACAACTTGGGCTGGAACTTACGATAGGGGTAGCATCTGGACATGTACAAACAGAGAAATCCTTTTTTCCAGGCAAGAAAAAAATATTACAGAGAATGACTTAGGAAATAAGAATTGTGGGTTCAGAGGCTAATTTGGTTATATTAAACTTTAAATTGGCTCAACAACACAAGTCATTCTACAAAAATGTATTTTTTCAGACATTTGTCCTTGCCATTGGTTCTTGCACCTCCCGCCGCCTCCATGTTTTCATATAGCACATGCTTTATCAAATTCTTCCTCTTCATGTGACTGCTGTTGGCTTACTCCACAGCTTCTGTTTGCTTGGTCACAGCTGTCCATGAATGCCTTTCTTCTCCCAAGTGGTCTGACTAAGAAAGACCCATAGCAAATAACAGACAGCCCGAGGGTAAGTTCTGATGGGGTTATAGGATTGAACTTGGGCACAAATCCATCCTTGCCACTTGGGAGGTTCATAAGAGTTTGTTTTTCCTCTAATCTTGTAACTAAATTACCAGTGAAATAATAATAATTCAAAAATGATGCCCTTTCATAAGTTTCCCATTCCTTTCACTGCCAAATGTATCAGGGCAATGAGGGTATATACACTGCTAAAACTCTCCCAGCCCATAACTGCTGAAACTGCTTCCTCTGAGGAGGTCACAGTGGTTTAGAATAGCACCTAATGCCTTTTTTGTTTTTCAGCTTCATTATCCTTGATCTCCCTACCACCTCTGATACTTCAGTCAGATTCTCTGAATGTAGTGGCTTTTTTTTTTTTTTCGTTTCTAGAATATATCACTCTTCTATTTTGCCTCTGATATCTCCAAATGATTCACTTTCTGTCTCCTCTTGCTCCCTAATGCTATGGTTTGGATGTTGCTTCTCTTCCAGAAGTTCCTGCCCCTACTGGGTGATGTTGGAAGGTAAGAGAACCTTTAAGAGGTGGGATCTAGAGGAAAATGGTCAGGTCATGAAGGTCACTGCTCTAGGAAGGGATTAGTGCTGGTCTTGCAGAATAAATAAATTCTCATGTGAGCAAAATGTTTCAAAAAAGCACTCCTGGTTCCTGGAGCTCTCTTATTTCTCTCTCACCATGTGATCTCTCCCTCTCGCTCATGCTTTAGCCAGGAGGCATTATTGTGACACAGCCAAAGGCCTCACCACATGCTGACACCTTGCTCTTGAATCTCTAAAACTGTAGCTACAAGAACGTTTATTTAGCTATAAAGTACCATGCCTCATGTATTTTGTTAGCAACAGAAAATGAAATAATATACCAAATTCAGGTATTTTCTAAGAGTCTATCATTATGTCTAATCTTTTTTTTTTCTTGCTGCATGTTTTCTTAGAAATTTTGAATACATATTCTATATATCCAACTGACTTCTCCACTGGACTACAATCCATAATTTCCAACAATTCACTGAATATTATCATTTAGATATTTCCACCAATCACTTCAGTGTCTCCAAAGCTGAAGTTCCCAAGACAGTACTCTTTTCAAATTTCCTCTTTCACTTCTCTGTGTCTGTCACTGACATCTGGAGCTGATTTATATCAGTTTATGAGGACTTACTGTGTGCATCTTTTTTCAACCCCGAAGTCAGCCAGGGTGGGAAAATGTATACCGCAGAGAAGCAAATGCTACAAATCATGGCATTGGTTTTTGTTTTGTTTTATTTTTTCCCTCACTCTCTCCTTCCTTTGCCTTCTATCTTCCTTTCTTTCTTTTCTTCCTTCTTTCTGAAAGCTGAACATCTTCCAAGGCTCGGGTGATTATTGTCGTACCTGGCGCCTGAGTTTTAAACATGTGATTAAATTTGCATTGTTCTTTTTTTCTTCACCCCCTAAATTCATTCAACTGTCAAGTTTTCTAATTTTTTGATACTCTAGAATTTACTGCTTCCTTGTTCCTGGCCTAATTCCTGCCAGACCTTTCTGCCAGTCTTTCCCTTATCTCTAATCAACTGAGCAAGTGTTGCTAAATTAATTTTCCTAAGTGCTAGCTCTGACCATAGTCAAAAGTTTTCAAAGATCCTTCTTGTTTTAAAAAGTTAAGAGTCATTAATTTTCAATTAAGATCAGCTGTAATATGGCCCCAGTCTCACTCCAGCCTGTCTCAGTGTCCTTGCCACAGATCTCAGGATCCTGAGCTCCTAGCTTATTCCTGGATCATAAAAATTGCTTAGGAAAATCTGGAGGGTTAAATTTGCCTGATTGACTCTCAGAGACTTTTTTGATTATGTATTTAGTCAGTTTTTCCTCCTAAAATCACTCTTTGCCATTTTCACACACCAAATGTTACCTATAAGTCATAGTTCAGTCCAATGCCAACTCCTCCAGTCAAAGTGATCTTTTTTCATCAGCTAAGGACTCATCCATAGTTTATTGCTTTTATAGCCACATTTACATTCTCTGCCTTTTATAAAAATTTCCAGTGAGTATGTTGAATTCTATTTTTTAAAAATAGGCTGGACTGTGATGAGTTTCTTTTCAGCTCCCAGGAGCATACAATTAAACTGTTAAAAAAATTCGATTTGAATGAGAACACTTGGACATTATAGCATATTGTCTTTCAAAACTATCTGTACTTTTACATTTATATAATGCATTATCATCCAGGAGGATATCAGAAATTTACCTTCTTTGTAACAGCATTCATTGAGAAATTGAGGATGCTACTTAGATGAAGTTTATATCAGGAACTTCAGATTTTCTACCACTTCAACATTGTTTTCCACTGTGTGTGCTCTTGCTTTTTCTATTCTAGGCACAGTTTACATGAATGGGTGACTATTGGCCTAATATCCATATTGCCAAGATAATAAAGTAAGTATGTTAAGGATACTACAATGGGATATAGACTCGTGAGGATGGAGACCAAGTTTGCCTTATTCTTGAAATAACTGAATTACAGAGTTCGGCTCAACATTATTTTGTTAAATTAATGAACCACACTGCCTGTGGTTTTGTCAACCCCATTGGTAGAAGAATAAATACCAGATCTACTGGTATTTTGCAGAAGTTTATTTTCCAAAGTTTTTATTTTCAAATCTACAAAATCACTGTGTTGTAGATTAAGGACTTTTCCCCAAGGGTTTTATGGGTTTATTTATTTACAAAGTTTGACTATAGCTTGGCAGATAGCATCAGTAACTGAGCACAGAGAAAGAGTAATTGGGCACTGTTTTAAAATTTACCGATGACCTCTTAACAGCAGTAATACTTTAACATGGGCAGCTTGAGTAACATCCCTATTTTCCCCTTTTTATCTTTATGTGATGGCCCATACTCTTAAGTGCATGAGATTATAGTTAATGATCATGGGTTATTTTTATCTTGTTCCAAATATATTTACCATGTTCTAATTCTAAATTATTTATGTTTGTTTGTTTTTGTTTGTTTCTTTCTTAACATAAGATCAAGAGGTTTACCCTTTGTTTTATTCTCTGATCTGGAAATGGCTCCACTAGCAAAAGCTAAAGATCCTTTCAAAATGTGTGTACACAGACCGGTTGACAATACAAATTGTTAAACCATATGAATAGATATTGCAATCTAAAGAATATAACCATAGGCCACAATCCAAAATGAGAAAAAGACATTTCTGAATTCCATGAAGGTAATAGATAACATGTCAGGGCTTAAACAGAATTGGTGAAAAGCTATTACAATTCTTTCCATATATACTAGTACATACTGTTTTGCTTCCCCATGTCTTTATTTCAAAACAGCACACTTTTTTTTTTATCAAATATTAGTATTTTGTCTTCAGTTAATTGCTTTAATTTTGTTAGCCTATGTTCTTCATAGCAATATTTATGACGAAATCCCTGGTCTACTAAATAATCCTCTATCATGCTAGGTTTTAATGTGCTCCACGCCTCTTGTGTAGCTAACAATTATTGAATTTGGCTTTATGGAAGCCTCCTGTAAAGTATAGCTTCCAGAAACAATTTTTTTTCAGTATTTAGTGCTAAAATGAAATAGTAAGGTCTATTAACACATCTGACAATCCATTGCAAGATATCATGATTCTAAAATATGAATATGAAAAGAGCATTATCTTAGCCTCATTCCTCCCATTTCTCTCTATATGTAATATTTTCTCAGATTAGTGCAGTTGGTAGACTGTTGTTTAAACCAGTCAATGCAAATTAGCCTTGTAATTTCCTTTGTAATAAAAGTCTGTTCCTGCTCACCTAATCTGCAGTTGAGTATTATTCAGACTGTTGTTCTGTGTTCCCATTAAGGACAAAGGAATCCGAAGAGCAGTAAATACAATCTACTATCATCTCCTTCAGATATGGGTTTTAAATGATCCCTCGTGTTTTACATTAGTTCAACAGAAATTTTGTAAAACACCGGCTGTCATCTTTGAAAATACTAAATCTTACATTATTTTAATGCATTTCTTGGACCCTAGTACACCATTAAAACTTCCAACATGCATTGTGGTAGGTGAGATATCTTTCAAAAATATTTTAGAAGTTTATATCTATGACTGATGATCATACTAGCTAATGTTCATACCAATATAAGAACATGCATAAATTTACAACTGATCTGAATTGTATTTTCATTATGGGAAAAGCAGTTTGTAAATTAAACAAGCCCTTACGACTCCTAGATGATGAAAATAATAATGCCTCATAGTAACAGATTTCATCATTGAAGGCTGCCATTCACTAGATTCTTCACATAAATTAAAGATGGCTTTCATAACAAACTTGAATACCAGTTGTTTCACTTCTTGTCAGTGAGGAACTCAAAGCTAAGAAAAGTCATATAATTTGCTCCGTGCTTCATGTTGAAAATTACAGAGCTGGAATATGAAACCATGTCTTTCTGGTTTCCGTGCCATCCTCTCTAAATACCGTGCTCTTTACCCTAAGCTCCACATGACTGGCTCGAACAATCTTGAAAGTGTGAACTTCTGAAGAGGGCCTATGTTCTCTAATTTCCTTAATTACTGTATAACATTCTTCTATAAAGTTGATGGTAAATATTTCCAAATAAGACCCTAAACACTGGACTTTATGAATTTTATTTTAATCTCTCAATCGTATCCAGGATAACTGTCCCTTAGTATGCACAGGGGATTAGTTCTAGGACCTTCCAGCCCTGTAGACACCAAAATTGGCAGTCTTGATTTGCATGTATGAAATGGTATAGTATTTGCATATAATGTACTCCTGTATACCCTAAATCACCTCTAAGCCACTTATAATACCTAATACAACGTAAATGCTATGTAAACAGTGGTTATAATGACAAGAAAAAGGTCTGTACATGTTCAATAAAGACATAATTTTTTTAAAAAAAAATCTATAATCCAAGATTGGTGGAAACAGAACCTGCAGGGAGAGAGGGCTGAGTGTATACCTTAACCTCTGCCCTGCCCCTCAATTCCCACAGTCAACACAACCGACCTGCTGGAGAGACAGACAAATGCTTCTTGGGTTTCTCTAGCCCAGCAGGAAGCCTGTCTCATCCTTTTCTTGCCTACAAGCTTTCTCACAATGTCTGGCATTAAATGAATTGATATTTTGTAAAGAATTGTTCCTCTACATGGACAAGCTTTCTATAATGTCTGTATCAGGCCCTGGAGGGAAAGGGCTAGAATCCATCCATATAGTGAAACAAGGAAACCATGCATGGGTCATTCAGTTAAGCATCTTCTTGAGCAGAAAGAAGCATGCAGTATAGTCATCCCCCACTCCAAAGAGAGTGGGAATGAAAAGCAAAATGTTTTGCCATCAGTATGCCCTTTATGGAATTGTTCATGCAATAATAAAAAAATTGCATCAATAAGGTAGCTATCATCCATTATCCTAGATGATAGAATGTCCCATTATTTTAGAGACTGTGCAAGTACCTTCATATACTTACATAATATCTCATTTAACCATAGAGGATATGGGTCGTATCATTCCCATCTTAGACAGGAAGAACATGAAATTCAGAGACGGTTCTGCTGAGAAGTGCAAGCCATAATCTGATCACAGGTTGTCTTCCTTCAGTTGTGCCTTTCGCCACAAAACCAAATCTGGAATTTAGCCAGGAATATAAGAGGTTCCTACATCTTATAATATGCTACTGTTTCTTTCATAACCTCTGTGTAATTTTAGATTTATAGCCCTACAAGGAGTTTTAATAAACTATTTATATACTTAAAGCATACTCTATACCAAACAAAAGTACATTGTTATTTTCATGGAATTATTAAGTGTACATTCAGAATTTAGAAGCCAAATAAAGTAAGCACTAGCACATTGTTATTGCTTGGTCTGTCTCTGGAGCGGTTAGAGTGCGAGTCTCCAAGATGTTACTTACAATTTTGCGAAGACATAATTCTTCAACTTGTGCTTATTTTCCATAGAGTTCATGTTTAAGAAGAAAGTTTCCAAAATTTATCACTTATATTAAAAGTTAGATTATCCCCTATCTGATGAATGAAAGTTGGAAAATCTTTGAAGTGTTGTAGGCAGCATGATTTTCCAGTGATATCTGTTGGAAATGCATATAATCTTCTGCTGCTGCTATTATCCAAATAGAAGATGGATGCAGAAAGAGGAGTAAAATAATAAGCAAATAGTCTCTCCTTTACCTAAATTCACCCTGCAAGATCTCTCCTTTCTGGTTCTACTTCTTATTACAACCCCTAATTTAGTTTGTGTTTATTGAACTATTTCTCTATTTCAGAAAGAAAGTTACAAGTAAGATGACTAATTTCTAAAAAGAAACCAAGTGTATTTCAGAGACTCTGCCAATGTGTAATGTCTTCTAACACTGGCCAAAAATAGCAGCAGACTAATTTTGAAATAACTGTTTTCTCTGCAGAATTCTCAATACTATTCTTGCTTGCCCTCCTTTCTTGAATCCCCCACCTTCAAACGCCCACCCCGGAAAAAAAAAAAAAAAAACAAAAACAGATTACAGTAAATTTTGGCAAAGAATTCTTATTTGCATCATTTTCTTAGAAGTCACGTGCTTTGGATTTCCTCTTGTTTATGATATATTAAAATGCCTTCCAGATGTTTTTAATTATAAAGAAAAGTTTTCAAGAAAGCACAGTAATCCATAATAAAATTTCCTCTTCTTTAAATAGCCAATAAATTAGTATGTTTCAGCTTATCGAACTACCCCATAACTCTGAGGGTGACCTGTTTCAAGAAGGTCAGGAATTAAGCTAGACAGTTAGATTTGGGCAAAGGTGCTGTTTTACCAAGAACGTTTTCAGTTCCTGTTTGCAATTGAGACTGCTCCCTGCGTAGGGCCTCCCCCAATGCCGAAGCTCATTGGCTGGAATTACTCAAGTGTCCCACGCAAATATAAACACCTCCATGGTGTTGGAAAGATGAAAGGAACAGCTGATTGATATTGTATATGCTAGCGTTTGGATGTGGGGCAGAAAAGACAGCGATTAGCAACTGGTATGCGGTGCTGAAGCTGGACAGCATGAAGAGGTTTTCGTTTACTGATGCTGGATGTATGCCCAGACTGGCTGTAGAATTTAGGGAGAAACCCAGAAAGTAAGAGAGCCACAGAATGGTTTTCAGGGCATTCATGTGGGGCAGAAGAATAAATACATAGGAAGCCTGCATTTCCAGAAATGAAAGGATGTGCCACTGGGGAACAGTTGTGAGTCCCCCAAATCCCTGCCTGACTATCTCCATTTGTACTTGAAGGTAACTTTCTCTTCATCCTAATATTGATTTAGAGTAAGATAAGATTACAACTCATCTGAAAGAATCCTTCGATCATTTTGCCTGTTGTTTTAAGCTTAGCAAGCACATACATGTAGATCGGTGGGGTTTTGTTTTATTCTTGCATTTGTCCACTAATGGTTACTAAAACAAAAAGAGCTTTGTGAACCATGGACATAAGGGCTTTTAAGTGTATCCGGTCATTATCTGCCACATGAGACAGACCAGGATCCTTTGTGAAGTGTACTTTTAAGACTAATAATGTGATTTTAAACTTCACTGGAACATTCTCACTTAATGAGGGGTTTCCTGGTAATTAATTCTCTCATCACTGTACCCACCTGGTCTCTTAGTAACTTTAAGGCACCCACCATATTTGCCAAATATAATCAGTTAATGGTGAAAATTCTGGAGAAGTATTTTATGCAAAAAAGTATCTGTGAAGATGTGGTGCTGGAGGAAACTGTAAATACAGAAAGTGAAAAAGACAGGCACAAACTGGACAGTCACCTAGATGTACTGAGCTCCCACAATATTCTGAACAAAGAGCACTGGTAGAAGAGAAAAGTTGGAAGAAGTTTCACTGGTCAAGAGTTGATGGCATGACAGAGAGAAGTTTAGTGGGTCCTTTAAACACTGCCAGCTCAAAGGCCAGGGGCCTAGGATTTATAGGAAAGAAAATGATGATTCCATGGGTGTCCCGAGGAGAGAAGGAAAAGATCACCAGTGTTCAAGGACAGCTTCCTTCCTACAGAACTTTGAATTTCACCACTATGCATAAAATAAATACTGGATGGAGACAAAATGCTGCTATTTGTTTCAGTGGTCAAAATATGACTGTTGGGAATAAACAAAAGACATTAGGACAAATGAACAAGCAAACTGTGGGGTTATCTCTTAGCAGTGATAGAAAGAAAGGAACTGGAAGGGAGGACGTCCCACTGCAGTCTTTCTAGTGGCCTTCGAGGCCACTTGGCAGAATTTGAAATGCAAATTTAGTAGACTCTTTGGAAAATGTCACATGAAGAGTCAACAAATAAATCAAAAAATAGGGTGAGTTAGGAGAGACTTTCATCCTGAGTGAACTGGCAAGACTTTGGAAGTTACCAAATAGCACCATCCTCATGAGTAGAGATGGAATATAGATGGAGTGGCTCAATAACTCAGCTTAGCAAACATTTATTGCTAATTTTCTATGAGTTAGGCAGAATTCAGACTCTGCTCAAGCAACAGAGACTGTGAATAAGAACTCTCAGCAGTTTCAGCCAGAAAATTCACCTGCTGATGTAGCTTCAGTGAAAGGACATTCCTCCTAGATGCAGGAGGTTCGCTGTGACCATGCAAGTTCTCTTCCATAGAGGGAAATCAGGTGCACAAGGAGAGAAACAAGAGCCAGTCCTTACCCCTGCTGACTCGCCATGTCAAAGCTGCAATCCATGGAGAGTAAATGTCCCAGTCAAATCTCCAACAATAAAAAAAAATAGATGCTTTCACTGCCTGGGACATGATCTTGGCCCTAAAGAAATTAATCGTTTTGCATTCCGGGCAAGGGTGAGACTGTTCAGAAATAACCTGAATGCAAGTTGAAAGTGCCTCCTGCTTTTGCTACGACTTCTTCTCTACTCTGCTCTCTATGTTGCAGGCACACTTGTTTTCTTATCACTTGTGAAGGCACAAGCATGCTCCTATGCAGGTTATTATCCCGTTGTCCTCTCTCTGAGTATCCTTATCCTAGGGAGCTGGGTGGCGCGAACACTCCAACTTCCCTGAGTATCTGCTCAAATGTGTCTTTATCAAATCAGTCTTCATCTACATTCTGTTGCTTTACTTGTCTTCTGGACTGGTTGTTAATCATTACCAAATAAACTATGTAATTGTTAGTTTCTTTTTTTTTTCCTGCCACTTGAATATAAGTTGTATAAAAGCAATGTCTTGCTAACTTCTGATTTTCCAAGCCTAGAACAGTGCCTAGTTCATAGGTGATTAATAGATGTTCGTCAAATGTATAAATGTGTCCAGGGAAAAGTCACAATGCATTTGGACGACTGAGGAACAATAGAGGAATTCTAGTTGCAAGAATTAGGTAAGTGTTAGGAAAGAAGCCTACATATCTACAAATTGTAAGGTACAAAACTCAGAAATGAAAGAGGAGAGAAAGAGATACAGGCTTGGACAGAGATTCTTCTATAACAGTTATTTCCAAAGGTTGTGTGATATGAAATTATATGATTCAAGAATAATTACTAAAACTAGTCAAATCTCTGGAAACTAAATCATTGTGACAGATACATTGAAGAAATGATTTTTTTCTCAGCCTAAAAATAATAAATAAAACTGTGAGAAGATAGGAGTAGGAGTTAGTGATTAGAGCAATGTAGTTGCTTTTGAATATCATGGAGGTGTCCTTTAAAACAATGAAAAGCATTTTTAATATTCTATTCTCGAAAGGCACAAAGCTTCAGGATGGTTTGCCAATTTGGTTTGAATTTTTTTATTATTAGAGTCGTCATATAATGAAGTAAATTTCATCACTATGTCAAATCAGAGATAATCTGAGAGGGATGTTGGAAACTGGACACCTGTCTTATATTAGAGTTTATACCAGATGACTCATAAGAGTGCATCTCCCAAACTAAGGTTGGAGAAGCAGCTCAGTGGTAAAGTACTTGCCTAGTATGCAGGAGGCCTTGACTTTAATTTCTAATACCACAAACAAAAAATTACCTTCCAAACTAGGTTTCACAGACACACATACATACATCGACATACTTACTGGGTTTTAATTACTGAAAGTTATCCAGCTAGTTCTAAAATAGAGGAAACTCAGTTAAAGTTGAATTTCAGATAAACAATACACTTTTTATCATAAGTAGGTCATGGATAATATTTGGAAAAACCTTACACCAGCAATTTCTTTGTCATTTATCTGAAGTTTGAATTCTACTGAAAATTTCTGAGATTCTAGAGTTTAAATTTATCCTACGTTCGATCTGGCAACCTTATGCTATAGGAAACAACCTAACGAATGGTGTATGTGCTTTTTCAGAATTCAGAATTTACATAATTAACGTAATAAATACAAAGCAGGAGACAGCATGCCAGAACTCATTCATTAACTACTGCCAGTTTAACCATGGGCAGATTGGAGGTATTGATCTTATAGCCACAATACCAGGTGCACTTTTTCGCCATATTTTAAAACCATGTTTGGCTGGATTATTTCACACTTTTTGAGAATTTTAAAGTGTGTTTATTTTAAGGATGCTTTTTTTGTTCATCATCCTGTCTCTAGAATTTCACAGAGGGACTTTGTCCTAAATGATTCATAATATATCATAGTGATTATTTGGCTTTATTAGTATCTTTTTACCCAGTCCAGCCTTCCAATTCCAAATTGTTTTGGTGCTAAATCTTTAATATTGATAAATGACAAATTGAATTCTTTTTTGATAGACTACAGCTTAGAAATTGTAATTATACAGAAATCACCGCAAAAGTTTTATAACAGTAAACAGAACCATGGTTCACAGGATACTGACAGAAGAAAGAGAATGTTTCTGATTAGCAACTGAAGAAATGCTGCTATAAAATTGATCATCAAACCTTAAAATTATGAGACTCTTGACGACATTTTAAATTTATAAATTAGTTTTAAATGATTATGTCAGACTATGTGCATAAAGCGAGGAGTTATAAACTATTTAAAGTTGCCCACTTTAAATATTCACACAAAACATAATTGCCTTATGTGATATTGTCCTTGGCCTCCAAAACCTGAGGTCTACTTTGGAAGGTGATTGTAAGAAAATTGACACAGTCATGAGAAAAATTCTTTGATGTGTTATGAAATTCAAAAACCAAAAATGCAGAAACTGGAGAACTTATTAAGGGAAGGAGCAGTTAAGGAAGTTTCATTGAGAAATGAGACTTGGCTTGTGCCCTGCAGGATGGGCTGGGAAGAGACACCTGGAAAGGGATTAATGTACAGCAAGGAAGAACCAGCACCCACAAAACTTTGGTCAAGGCAGTAAGGATGAAGGCAGGGGAAGGGACAGATGCTGTGAGAAGCAAAAGAAAAAAAAGTAGAAGAAGGAAATTCAGCCTTTCCTCCTCCTTTTTTTATCTGCAGATCCTACCTCTATAGATTCAACCAATTGAAAAAATATTTTCAAAATCCTACTTGTATTGAATATGTGCAGACTATTTTTGTCATTATTCCTTAAATGATACAGTGTAGCAACACTTTATGTGGCATGCCCATTGTATCACATATTATAGATCACCTAGAGACAATTTAACATGTAAGAAAGAGGTTCCCAGGTTATACATAAATACTACACCATTTTATATACAGGACTCTAGCATTTGTGGATTTCGTTATGTGCAGGAGGTGATGTAACCAATTCCCCATCGACTCCTAAAAACAACTGTACTTCTGTTTGGAAATGGTAGGACATAATCAGAATGAGAAACAGAGTTACATTAATCAGGTCCTGAAAGGCCACACCACACAGTTAAGACTGGTTGTCACAAGCTATGGAACTTGCCTGAGAAATGAGCATCTGAGAGTGGTTTTTCCGGTGGTGTATACTTTACATCCATCTCCACAACACCAGTTCAGGATGCTCTGGGCTATCCAACCAAAACTTAGAAGACAACAGCTGCTATTCTTTGTGTACTTCTTTAAGAAAACTCATCTTTACTCACAGATTTTTGAGCTTGTAAGGTTATTTTTATTCAGAATAAAGACCCATTAATTTCTTTTTCTGGATACAAATCAATACTTAGGTCTCTGCGAATTCCAAGTAGGTTGGTGGCTTTGTGACCGCAAGGTGAGAATATAGCTTGATCTTACATCCTCCCTACAGGCAGATCCTCTACTGACAGCCACTGGGGTTTGGCCTATGTCAAGACTTTGAGATCAGCCAGCAAGATTACTTTTCGAGCATTAATCTTTGTGAGGCCAGGTACACTGTTCAAAGAGGTGTCAGTCCCATACCATTCTCCTCAACTGAGGAGTGAGACATTTTTGCGAGCTATATTTTTGCCAGCTCGTCCATCAGAGAATATTTATTTGTTCATTAATTTCTTTTATGAACATTGTACAAGTTACACAGTACAGTACCTCCTGATCATTTATGGCTCAGATTTACACTCCGTGACTTGATGGAAGGTACAGCTCCAGAATGGCATTCTCTCTTCTGTGTAAGCATTTCTGCTGAGATTTATAAGACGTAGACATTCTTCTCAGACACTGTAATTAGCACTTGTCTTATTTATACACCTCCCTTAACATTGTGTCCCCTTTACAAATATTTTTATTTCAAATGGAACACAAGGAAATAGCTTCATATGCATTTAGGGGGGAGAAAAAAAAAGAATAAGAAATAAACCACTGATAAATCCATCTGTTAAAAACCACAGTATACAAATTAAGAGTGAGTTAACAGTATATGTCCTAATCTCCTAACTCCATTGTTTGTGCTTACTGTTCCTTACAGAATATTCACAAGATATTTTTTCCAGTAG
Source organism: Dasyprocta punctata (assembly GCA_004363535.1). Lineage (NCBI taxonomy): Eukaryota > Metazoa > Chordata > Mammalia > Rodentia > Dasyproctidae > Dasyprocta > Dasyprocta punctata. The sequence goes on along the minus strand of RJWM01000825.1, from coordinate 7,241 downwards.
ACCACCTCCTTTTAGTCACACCCTGAAAATGCTTTGCTTGTTTTAAATGGGTCCATTATGTTCTCAGATACCTACATATTTAGTAAGTCCAGCTTCAGTAAAGTGACTGGTCTGTACAGTATTCCTTCTCTATCATTTAGTTTGTCTTCTCCAGCTGCCCTTCAAACAATTCACGCTTACCAAAAGATTTATTAAATTCCTCAGCCAAAATTTCCCTACTAAACTGATTCTGTGAACTGTGATTCTGCCTATAGCAGAGCAGGAGGCAGTAACTCAAGAGTTTTAAAATTTATTTTCTTAATTCTTCAGTGTTTCCCTTCCTCCATCCCCTTGTGAGATAGGTGAGAAAAGCAATTGCCCCCACTGTTTAATGCATCTCAACTCAGAAACTCACTCCACCCTTGTAATTTCGAATCCCAGCCCAGCTGGCGGTGCCTGGATTTCAGGCTCTGAATATGAGTTCAGCACTTTCAAATCAATCACTTTGAACGGTATTTCTGTCACGTGGAAATCTTTTCTTCTTCGGCAGAAAAGCTTTCCTGATTTTCAGCTACAGCCTCAGAGAACTGAACAGTCTCATAAATGAAACCAGGATGTGGGAGAAAAATGAAACGAGATATAGTTTTCTAAAATTGTCATTGGAAGAGTCCTGTTTCCTTTACTGTTCAGTGAGACAGAGCAACTCTGTACCCTGTAAGATTTTTCAAACAGTCCCCCCATTCCAGGCCAAGGACTTGTTGTACTTGACTAGCAAGAGGTTACTTGGGTTAGATAGATATAAGAAAAATGAAATATTTCTGGATTCTATTCCCCTTAACTTAAAATTTTTCCTGAAATTATTTAAAATTCTTTTAAAAATCAGGCCACTCCATAAGTTTGCTTGTCAATGCTCTCAGTGGGTGATGGCCTCCTTCAAAGTCCAATTGTTTGTAGGACTTGTAAGAAGTAAAAAGGCCTCCTGGCTTAGCCAGATACAATACAACAGCCCTGGAATTATCTCCTCTTCCATTTCACAAGGGCAAGTGTAAATTTTAAAACTTGAAAATGAATGAATAATGTCAAAGCCCTGAAGATTGTAGGAAAGATTAACTTTCTTTGCGGTTTTAAAGAACTAAGAAGGAAAGTTTTATAATTTTTGTAATTCATAAGCTGTTCTCACCTCCCCTTCAGGACTGTACATCATCCATGTCTTCTGTGTCCTCAGCTTTCTGCTACTCCTGTTGCTTCATGTATCCCCGATTTCCCATTACATAAAATAATCTAACTCAGAGATAAATATGAGCTGTAAAACTTCTCAAGAAACAACTATGACCGGGTACTGATTTTTTTTTTTCCACCAGACTATACTAAATACATTTATTAGCTTCCTGGAATTTTCCATACAGTGGTTATCTTTGCTTCATCTTAATGGCTCCACAATGCTTGGAATGTGCCATATAACTCTGTAAATACTTTACAGTTACTTTATCTCTGCACATCCATTGATTTGTGGATACTGAACATGAGGTGCTTCAGCTGTAAGTTACACTGTGATTGGTAGTTATAGGAGAATGCTGATAGTGAAGAGGAATGATGTAAAGATACACGAACTTTAACATATTTGACAAATTTGTGGAAATGATGTTAATATAAGTAGATTCATTCATATATTCAATATTTATTCAACACATATTTAGTGGGTGCCTACTAATATTTATTGAATGCCAGCCACTATGTTAGCTATTGAAAATCACATGAAGGCAAAACCGACGTGGGCCCTGAATTTATGAATTGGTCCCTTTAAGGCAGGGAGCCCAAGTTCTCAATCTCTTTCAAGAAGCATTGCATGACACATTTTCTGTAGAATTCTGAAAGTTTAATCCAAAGATATAGCAATAATCAAGGAACACCAGGGAAGCACCATACCAGGTATGTTTCATATGGATGGCTAAGAAAATTATAAAACTTTTGAGTTCAAAAGCACCTTAAAAACTTTATATCCTAGGCCCTTATTTAGTTCAGCTGAAATTCTTGTTTATGTTAATGGCTGGCCTGAGTACAGGATCTACACCTCTGGACACCAGAAAATACCTAACAAAAGAAGACTCCTTGGATATTTATATAATAAAATCCAGCTTCTAAGTGTATCCATAGTAGAAGAAGGTATTTGGACTTGAACCGTATGCACCTAAACTCATGTTGAAGTCCTATCCTATCTTTCTTCAAAATGTGGACTTATTTTGGAAATAAGGTCTTTGGAGAATTCAATTACTCGAGGTCCTGCTGGAATAGGGTGGACCCATAATCCAGTGTGGCTGGGATCTTTATATAAAGAAGACAACTGAAAAGTGACAAGCATGGAGGGTGAATACTCTGTGATGACTGGTGTTACACTACCAGAATGAAGAACCTACCAGAAGCTAGAATAAAATCCCAGAATAGGTCTTTCCTTGGACCCACCAAAGTGAGCATGACCCCGCTGCCACCCGATCTCAGACTCCCAGCCCTCACAACTGTGGGACAATAATTGTGAGACCATAAACGGCAGTTGTTTAAACCAAAAAGTGTACAGTCCTCTGTTACAGAAGGCTTAGGAAACTAATCAAGAGGACACTTCCATTTGAGGTTTACTCATTTCGCATACTCACTCATTCAGACATTAAGCAAATAAGATTTGTTGAACATCTAATATGTGCCAAAACATTGCATTGTGCACAAAACATTGTACATGCAAAAGTGAATTCAGCCTGAATCCTTACCTAAAAAATACATAAATATTCCAAAAATCTGAAATAGTTTTGTTGTTGGGAGCCTTTTCCATCTGCGCAATTCTTTCCCAATAAATATGATTTATTCCCTCAACTGATCCCGAAAGACTAGATTCCATTTCTATCTTGGGCCCAGTCTTTCCCCTGGAAATATGTGAAATTATTGCTTCCCAGGAATAGTTTCTCGCTCCCATCAGTGAGTCAGGGACTGGGGGTGGAATTCAGGCCAGTGAGAGCCCCTTCGTGTGCAATTAAACGAAGCGTCTCCAATCCACCCACCAGAGGCTATGATGAGGCCAGCGCCGAGAGCCTGTCATGGTTTATCAGGGCCATAAAGTGAGTATTTAAAATTTTAAAGTTTTCAAATGAAATATACAAAGGTTGATTATTTAGCCATTTATCAACTTTACCCTTCTGTGGCAAAAGGAGTGGATGATAAAAGTGTATGAAAGAGGTTTCAAAACTACTTTCTACCATTTTATTGCAACTTTAAAGAGGACTGAAAACAAGCCACCCGGCAGGCCCCTGGCCAGCTCTGCTGTCCCCCATGGGCACACACTTGCATTCCTACAGCTGGTGCTGCTGGAGGCAGGCCCTCTCCACCCTCCCCGGGACCACCACCGCTCAGGGCTGTTCTGAGACAACCAGAAACCCGAGGATCTGGGAGAATTCTGGCCCACAGAACAAACACTGGGATGAGTCATGCCTTGCATTACGCTCGCTTCGCACACCTCCAGTTTTTCTGTCCCCCCCACCCCAGTGACCATGCTCGTACGAAGAAGGGTAAGAACAGATTTAAAAAATTAATAAGACTACGAATTAGTCAAAGGTTACATTCACCCTCAAGTAGCTTTTCTTTACGAGGATAATAGGAGTCCCATGTAGGTGCATAAGAAAGCGTGGAAACCAGTTGTGCTTCTCTGAACTTGAGAGAAACATCTATGCTGTGTTGCCATAAATCCCACTGGGAAAGCCCCAAAGATGAAATGTTAAGTGAATTTATGAGGTCCTCATTGTCCGTGACTTTTTAGTACAGTTGCTGTTGTTTTTTAACTTGAGCCTACTCTTTAAGTCTCACCTTTATAACTAGGAAAATAAATTATAGGATTATAATGTAGGGCGTTTCCATTTTAAGTAGCAGAGAATGAGCCAAGGTATCGACGACAAATTAGGTCTCTTTAGGGCCTCCTGACCCCTTGCATCTCTGTTTTAGTGTCTCTTCTCAGATGTCAGAGAGCACATTTGGAGACAGAATTAATGCCCAGGTGGATTTATGTAGGGCTTCTGGGAACGGGACTTTTGTTCTACTGGCTACTACCTTCTCAACTTGAATATGAAGCAAGGCAGTAGGAAAAGTCTACAGCTGCACCTACACAGTGAGTTGCCTAGAGAGAGAAAGACAAGCTCCCACAAATGGCCATAGATTACAGGGAAGCTAAAAAATAAGGAGCGTATGGTTAGAGTTATATATTTAGTCCACTTAGTCATTTATCTATTCAAAAATATTTATTGAGCACCTACTATACATCAAGTACTGTGCTAACCTCTAGGGATGTAATGCTTTATAAAAACAGACATATGTACTATCCCCACAGAGCCCTCCGTTTGGTGAGAGAGAAGCACAATCAAATAATGATGGAAATAAATTAATTAAAAGTAGAAGTGTTAATACCATGAATGATAATTATATAGAACCATGTGGGCATTAATGAGTCAGTTTTACTCAGGCTGGGTGGAGGTAGTGGTGGGAGCATTTCAGAGAAGGCATGCTTGAAAAATTCATAATTAAATTAATATTTACTATAGAAATTGTACAAATCAATCCCATCAGGTTGGAGGTGGTGCTAGGAATGGGGTCAGGAGTGCTCTAGGCAGTGCAGAAGAAGAAAGGTAAAAGGTCCTTTATCACAAGGAGAGGACACCTGGAAGGCTTTTGAAGAAGATCTGTGCACTTGACGAGCTCGGCCAAAGGTGCGGTGAGCGATGCCTCTGGTGTACTCAGTGGGAGGCAGCTGGCCCAGGCAGCCAGAACCTATGAACAGTAGTGATGGGGACCCAAAAGCACAACAGAGGAAAAGCCACGGAAAGGCTTTGTGCAAGAGAGCAAGGTGGTGAGGAGCCCATTGCTCCTGCTGTGGTCAGCTGGAGGTAGCTGCAACCCACAACCTTCGTGCTACCCCTCATTGAACTCCCAGTCCAGATCCACCTCTCTTAGAGACCAGAGCAACACTGGGTTTCCTCATACACTGATTGGTTAGATTCGTATTCCTAAAGAAATGAGATGACAAATCACTATTAAAATGCAGCAATCTGGACTGCGCACCTAGCAAGATTGGCAACTAATAATAGAATCAGAAAACAAAATGTTCCATTTGGAATACCAGCACAACCACCTGCTTAGAGGGTAAGGTAAAGATTTGGAATATATTTCAGTATTTCCTTGAACTCATTTCCATAGCTCTACCCAACCTCTCTAGACTACGAAAGATTATCAAAAGTGAGAGCAATGCAATTTAAATTGTTTACCTTCAGAAATAATGAGCTGATTCATAACAACAGAGCAATAACCACACTTCCATGCTACTGGCCAAGAAAGCATGGCTATTACCCAAATTTGAGTAAATCACACCACAAACACATGTTAATTTTGGCCGCCCCTCCTTACTTAACTAAATGTTTATTTCAAATTATCTGAGCTCCCTGCACTCGCTTTTACTCTGCTCTTCAACACACTGCAGACAGAAGGCTTTTTTTTTTCTTTCCCAAAATTCAGATCTGCCTGTGCCATTTCAAGGGTTGCAAAGGCATCACTGATTTCCTGTTTCTCTTGGGTTGAAGGCCAGATTCTGTGGCAGAGCCTGAGTGCCTCAGTCCCACGGAGCCTCCAGACTCTTGTCATTGTATGCTCCCACCACTTTCTGTGTGGGAGACAGGCTGGTGCTAAGAACAAGATTCGGCTCCTGTCCCCAGGATGGCTGTGATTTGGTAAGAATGCTATATGACATCACCTGGATCCCATAATAGCTACATCCATGGGCAACTTTCGACAGAGTAAATGCAGGAATCCAACACAGCTCATGTGACTGATGCTTAATCCAGGGTCGTAGAATTTGGGAAGTTTTTCTGGATGCAGTGTCATGTAAAATGTCACCTCAGGAGTGAAGATCATACAATCTAAACCGTAATTATACATGTTATGTATGCTATGCATCAGTCTCTTTTTTCCTCCTACGCTAAACTCATTTCTCAAATTATATTGTAGACTCCTTGAAGAGAGGCTATTACTAACATTTACATATCCTGAACACTGCTCCTATGGTGTTGACCACATGGTATGTACTTCCAAATAGACAGTGACCAATTAATAGGACAGCAAATTTAGACCTTAGGATGTGTGGGACAAGGGAGGGGTGGTAATAAGTGCCAGGTTCACCAGATCAATGAGGAATGCAAAGCAAGGTTATGGGGAAGAGGTTGGCACAAAGACAAAGCTCTATTGGTCCTTTTTTTTTTTTCCAGTTTAACTGTGGTAACGACATAATAGCTTTATGATTTAATTGGCAGGTAGGAGCCAGAAAGAGATCTCAGTAACTTACACTAATGAGAGGTAGGCCCAGCGCAGTCCGACAAAGGTCGCTCTTGGTAATTGATTTTCTATTTTTAAAATACGTATTTGGCTCCCTCCATCCAACATATACACAAGTCGACTGCAGCACAGAATACACTTTGTTCTTTCATTTTGTCAAGCATAGTTGCATTTTAATTATTTATGATAATACTTAATAGTATATTAGTAAGTGTCCTGTAGTGTGGCATGTAAAAGTAATGAAGTCTTAGTAATATGAGAATACGATAGAGCTCTCAGCTATTAAATCTTTGCTGAGAAGTGAAGTAAGACTGCGGGGTTCTTTGTGAGCATTCGGGGATTGCAGATTAAGGAGGTGAAAATTAGCAAAGTTTTTCAGTATTACATTTATGAAGTATATGGTGATATTTTTAAATGCGTTGAATATGACTAATATGTTTGACTATGACAAATATGTTAAGATACATATTTCTTTTATGAGTGCTGCTTAGTAGATATTAAAACTGCTAGGAAAAAAAAAAGCCTCAGCTGATTTTGTACTTTATGGCACTCTTTTATATACTTCATTTTTTATTTCTGACTCCCACAAAACACACTCTATCTCCAGATTATTAAGAATAATATGAGCATGTGAAAGTTTTTTTTAAATTTTAAATTAATCTCTCTTATGGTTATGGATGGAATTATAATCATTTCCTGAGGAAAAATAAGATTAATGTTTTAAAAGTTATATAAAGACTTGACTTCATATTTTTGCTAGTGGAATATTTTACATATTTTTTTTACTTAAATATTTTGTTACAGCCAACTTTCCAATTCTAAATTCCAGAAATAAATTTTACAAGATCCAGTTGAGTGAATGCCTGCCCAAGACGCCACCAAAGCCTACCTTCAAACATGGCCCCCTC
>RJWM01000824.1:81293-178374 GCA_004363535.1 Dasyprocta punctata | reverse complement strand
TTTACAACACATATTTATAAAAAGACACATGAATGTCAGATGAGGAAAGACTTTTTTTTTTTTTTTTGCAGCACCAGGGATTGAACTCACAACCTTGCACCAATTAGACAGGCACTTAAGTCACTGAGCCAAACTCCAGGCCCAGTTTTTTTGAGGCAGGGTCACACTGTGTAGCTCAGGCCGGTCTTGCACTCGCATTATAGCCCAAACCGACCTCGAACTCACAACGCTTCTCCTACCTCAGCCTCCTGAGTGCTGAGATTAAAGGCGTGCGCCACCACGCCCGGCTAGATGAGGAAAGATTTTAAAGTACATTCGCTACTCTTCTCCCATCCCTCCCAAGTTAGCAAATAAACTGGCAATTAGGGTGTCACTGTTCTCAGGACTCAAGGTAAAGAACTTTCACTAAGCACAGCAGCCTGCACCAAAGGCAGAATTTAGATTTCATGGGGGACAATGTGATTTTTCACATAGCCTAACTCATGACTAAAAGCAGTGTAACTTTATCAGTCATATGGCAAGTTCTGTTTCAATCATCTGATTCCAAAGTCGTCTCATATTTTCCTCTCAAAAGAAAAAAAAAGGGTCAGGGATATAGCTCAGCTGCAGTGCCTGCCTGGCAAGTGTGAGGTCGTGACTTTGATCCCTGGTACCAGAAAAAAAGAAACAGAAAAAAAAGGCCTGGCACAGTGGTGCACACCTGTAACCCCAGCACATGAGAAGCTGAGGCAAGAGATCGCCATGAGTTTGACAGAGCAGGCTACATAGTGAGTTCAAGAGTAGCCTGAAAATTGTAAGACTGTCTTCTTAGAAAAATTATATGCACATACATATAAACTATATATCAGCTGGGCGTGGTGGCGCACACCTTTAATCCCAGCACTCGGGGGGCTGAGGCAGGAGGATTGTTGTGAGTTTGAGACCAGCCTGGGCTACAAAGTGAGTTCAAGGCCAGCCTGAACTGCATAGTGAGAGCCTGTCTCAAAAAACAGGGCCAGGGATTTAGCTCAGTGGCATAAGCACCTGCCTGGCAGACACAAGGTTGTGAGTTTGATCGCTGGTACCAAAAAGAAAAAAAAAAAAACAAAACTATATATCCACATCAAGGGCCCTCTGGGATAGGCACTGTCGTTATTAGATAAGGAAACTTAACATTTAGGTGGGGACCAGTTATTTGCTCCAAATTACTAGCCAGGAAGTTCATGGGCTTTACAAATAATCCCACTTAAAAATAAAATTCACAAGCCTCCAACACATACAGACACAGACAGACAGACACATACACACAGAGGACATGTGACTAAACGACTTTTTATTGAAAGAGCATAACATAAAAGCAAGCTGGGGATAGAGGGTATTAAGAAGGTGGAAGCCTTCCCAAGATTCTAGTCTGATTCCTATGAGCATCAGGGAGGGAAAAGATGCAAACCCAAAAAGGAAAAAATAGGAACTCGAGAATGATCAGCCTAGCCTGCTCTAGACCCAGGGTTTTGTCAGGGTCAAGGGCCAGGGAGGGAAGGAGGGCTGCTCTCATCTGCCAAGGTATGCGCGGAGATTCACCACCCCCAACTGCCTCAGGCCTCCAGGAGCTTCCCCAGGAAGCGAAGGTTGAGGATCTTGAGCTGCTCATCAAGGTCCATGCGGACAATGCCGTCCTCACCGTCGATGCTCAGCAGGACTCCTGTGGCTTCCCGATCCTCGCCCAGGATCACCTTCACCTGAGGGCCACACACCCGGAGTCAGGGTCTGCGTCAGCAGCCCAACCCCCATGCCTACCCCTGCCCCAGCCCCTACCTTGTTGTTCTTGGTGGGGGTAATGGGTTCCAGGTGCTCACTGGAAATGCTGACCACCTTTTCACTGTCCTTCAGGTACACAGAGCACATGCCTCCCTGCAGGTGAGGACAGCATCGTCAGCCTGTCCTGCTCCCAACTCAGGACTAAGTCACAAGTTCAGAGCTCGTTTTGAAAACTCAATCCCAAGGGGACATGGGAGCAGCGAAGGCCAGCGTTGGTCCTGGCTCCAAGGTTTGGGCCTGTGGTGTAGGGGTAGATAGGGAGTCTGCGTATGTGTGAGTATGCATGCACACATGTGTGTGATACCAGATCAGCAAGGGAAGGATCAAAATGAGGCTCATGCCAGATGGTGGCGAACACTTGTAATCCCAGCACTTGCAAGGCTGAGGCAGGAGGAGTGCTGCGAGTTCAAAGCCAGCCTAGGCTACATAGTGAGTTCAGGGCCAGCCTGAACTATATAGTGAGACCATCTCCAAAACAAAAACAAAAACAAAAACAAAAACAAAAACAAAACAAAACAAAAAAAAATAGAATGAGGCGCACTTAGGACTACTACTCAGGCACTTGACTCTTCATAACCCCAAGTGGCCTCAACTTCTTTCCACCTGCTCTCTCCCTGGGCCTGGTCTCAGGGATAGCCTCATGGTCCCCAGTCCCTAGCCAACCTGTGGACTTCATCTTTGTCATCTCCGTCACCAACAAACCTCCAGCTCTGAGGTCTGTTCTCTCAGCCTTCCCAGTAAGGCCCTGCTACAGGGCAGCCTGACTACCACCTAGACTTCTAGGCCCTGGTCTTACTACCCAACCCATTCCTGATACCGTAACACGGAGACTGAATTCCAGACCACATAGATCCAAGCCCACCACTCCCCTGCTTAGGTTCCTCCAGGGCTCCCCAGTACTCTTATCCAGCCACTTTTCTGGCCTCCCTGCTCAACTTCCCCTTAGCTATTCATGTTCCAGCCACAACAAACATACTTCAGCTCCCTGATCATGCCAGGCTTTGACTCAGCACTGGGCCTTGGCACACGCAATTCCCTCCACTTGGAGCACGCTGAACCTGTCTTTTGCCTTGGCTTACTCCTACTCATCCCTCAGGAACTTGGCTCCTTCTCCAGAAGCCCAGCCCGATTCCCTTGAAGTTGGGTACAGTGCCTGCTCTGGGTCCTCCTCATTCCTTTGCCCTCTGTGGAGGCCTTATCCCAGCTCTGCCCATATTCACCTGTCACTGTCTAGATATGTCTGTCTCCCCCAGTGGAATGTGAGGTCTGTGAGGACATGGGCTGGAGCTGCCTCAGTCTCTGCTGTTGGACTAATTCAATCAATATTTATTAGATGGCCAACAAGGTGCTGGGCCTTCATGTAGGAACTGGGGCTCCTGAGAAATAAAATACAGGCTTTTTTTTTTTTAAATAGCTGGAGATCAACCCAGGGCCTCCTAAATACTAAGCCCATACTCTTACCACTGAGTGACACTCCCAGCCCCAAGTTTACATGCTGTAATCAAAGTCTTATCAAGGTGAACTTCTAAGCTTAAAGGAAGGCAGGTAGATAACATAAAGAGCTACATGGACCTGAAAGACACGGGCTGGAACCTGTGCAGGTGCTGCTCTGCAGGCTGAGAGGCCTAACTAGATGCAGAGTGGAAGGAGACAGGGAAAGCATATGTGCCCAGGCCCTGACATGGGCAGTGTGTGGAAGGCCTCTAGAGTAGGAGAGCCAAAGGTTATGGGTGCCTGACACCAAGCCCAAGCCTCGCTTAGAGGGCACTCAGCACCTATGATCTCTCAAAGGACTGTAACACAAAGAACCACAGTCCTGTGTGCAGTCACAGCTGCAGACTACAGGTCTCAGCCCTGAGTGTCCCACGGCGCTACACCCAAACCTCTCCACAGCTCTCTGTCCACCTTCAGATGGTACTAGACCACATGATCAGAGCACAGCGAGATGATGCCAGCCCCCCACGCCCTGGGCCCACATACCGTGACACTGCGGATGATGCCGGTCTGCCCCACCACCTGTGTATCCAGGTAGGTATCCCGCACCTTCACCTGGATGTCGGTGGTTACCCAGTCGCTAGAGTTCTGCTCAATGCCTGACCCTGGTGTGTGCGGGTTGTAGCCACCAGGGGAAGGGGCTCCAGGTGTCATCGGACTGTAGCCCACTGGGCTTGGGCTGGGACTTGCCTGCAGGGGAAAGGAGGTCGGCATCATTGGTACAGCATAGCTGGAACAGCTGGCCTGGCCATCCCTACAAGCCTGAGGCTCTCCATTGACCACACCCTCAGGACCTCTGTGGGGACCAGTACCTGGTAGGCCATGGGAGAGGGCGTGGGGTGGTAGCTGGCAGGAGAGTGGGTGTTTTGGTAGCCTGCTGGGCTGGGCGCCACCTGGTGGTAGCTCTGGGGGCTGGGACTGGGCTGGTAGGAGCCTTGTGGCGAGGGGGCCGCATAGGGTGAGAACTGGTCTGTGTTGTACCTGCAGACACCGGACAGAGGGGAGTTTGCTGACAGCCAGGGAACAGGAAGCTGGGCGGCAGGGCTGCAGGGTACCTGGGGGACTCACATGGCGGGTGTGCCTGGTGTCTGCGGGTTATACTGTGGGTTGACCTGGGGAGACGAGGGGTCTGGGTAGCCAGGTGTTTGGGGGTTGGGGGTTCCCCCATAGGCCTGGGGGGACGGGGTGGGCTCATCGTCGAAGGCATACTCGTATTCTTCCTCAGCCCTGTCGGGATAGAAGCTGATTAGGGACGGTGCACGCTGGGCAGTCTCACTGTGACAGAGCCCTGGCCAGAGGCATTCTGACATCATCACCGTTCCATAGCTGCGACAGTGACACACAGGGCTGAGGCCACACACCCGGGCAGTCTGTCTCCAGCCCTCCATCTGCCAGAGGACTTGGGGTACCCCCCATCCCGACACACCTCATGCTGGGCCCAGCCCTCACCGTGATGGTGTGTTGGGGTTGTTGGGGTCCCATGCCCCACTCTGGGCAGGTGTGCGGCTGCCATCATGCAGGGGTGTCTGCGAGCCGTAATGTGGGGTGCGGCTGCCTGGAGTGGGGAAATGAGCTTGTCTGCTGCTCTGTCCCACAATTACCTGGCTCCCCGCCAACCTTCTCCCCTGTCCCCGGAAACACTCACCATCCTGGAGCGGCGTCTGGGAGCCATACATGGGGGTACGGGAGCCAGAGCCATACATGGGTGTCTGGGAGCCATACATGGGCGTCCGACCATAGTTTGAGGTCATGCCACCTGGTCGCCGTGAGCCACTGTGGGCAGAGAACAAATGTGGTGGGTGGGGACCACTCACTGCCTGTCCCCCCGCCCCAGCCCACCCCAGCCTGCCCGTACACTGTGGTGAGCCGCTGGCGGTCCACAGAGATGGTCTGGCAGGTGGAGTGCAGCTCCACACGGGCCGTGGACTCTGTGGCATCCTTCACCACGCCAATGTAGCCTGGTGGGAGGCAGGGGTAAGGCGTGGGCACTATTCCTTCCTGCCCTCCCCAGCCTCCACGCAGCCTTGCAGGTCACCTTTGTAGGGCCCCTGGGAGATGCGCACAGTCTGGCCAATGAGCTCGTTGTCTCTCCGTCCTCGGCCCCTGCTCATGCCACCACCACTGCCACCTGGACTACCAAAGCCACCATGCTGACCTGGGAAGGGAGGAGAATGTCACCAGTGCCCCAAGACTACGTCCTTCCCACTCATGCTATATCCGCAGCCAAGACACCTTCAAACCCCTTTTGGTTTCCCCAAAGCTGCGTCAGTCAAGACTGTTTCTGTCCACCCCAACCCTGGGTTTTCTCATCCCAACTGGGCCATCACAGTGCAGCTGTCCTCCTATGGCCAAGGGCTCCTGCAGATGAACCACCCAGACTCCTCTCCAGCCCCCAAACCCCACCCCATCTCCAGAGACACCCTGGGCCTCTGATCCCCTCTCACCTCCACCACTGGGGTGCATGGGGCTGCTGATCCGCGGGCTCATAGGTGCAAAGCCACCCACAGTGAAGTTGGTCACATCTCGGGGCTGGAAGAAGGGTAAGTGTAGGAAACAAGGGTGACAGCATCTAAATGACAGACCTCCAGCCCCACTGCCACACTGACTGCTCCCATGAGGGACAATTCCCACTGGAACTTGCCCAGGAGCCATCCCTCCTTCTGGGGACAATGTTTCCATTTCCCTTTGTGGAAACTGCCACCCTCTGCCATTGTGAGCCTTCGGACCAAGAGGCCTGGGCCTCCCCTGGCCAAGGAATAGAAATGAGATGTGGCTAGTTAAGGATTTAAGTCCCTAGTGACACAAAAAGTGCAAGCCATGGCAACTTATCATCTCATCTGTAGGACTCTGAATTCTCCTCCTGACCCCAAGTATCCAGACCAGATTCTCTTTCCTAACTTTCCTTCAAGTCCCATGCCAAGGCATTTGCAATCGCTGTTCCCTAGGTGACATGGCTCCACATCCCTTCACTCGGCTCTTTGCTCAAATGCCCCCTACCTTACCTAAAACATCAGTCCCCAGCTTCCCTCATCATTCCTTCCCCCACCCTGTTCAGGGTGCCTCACACTGACGCCTGTGCACCAACTGATCTGCTCCCCCCACGGTGTACCAGCTCAGGGACAGTGGACACTCCGCCTCGCTCACTGTGGCGTCCGCTGTGCCTAACACCCATGAGGTGCTCAATGAATTCAAATGACTGAACAATTCGGTGAGCAGCTCAGAATCCCAGGGTCCCACAGACCCTCACCTTCAACCCCCCAGCCAGCACCAGGTGGCGGGTCTTGCAGACAAACATGCCTCCGTTCTCCACCAGCTTCTTGCAGTGTAGGAAGGCGAAGTTTCGGTAGATATGGCGGATCTCACCCTCCCGGTCCTAGGCAGGAAGGAGAAACGGGTACTCTCGGCCACAGCCCCCAGTTCCTGCAGCCTGGGCGGAGGGCAGGAGCGCAGACTCACCGAGTGGGGGCCATCGATGACCTTGACGATGTCTTTGACATGGATGTTGTTCTGCTCTGAGTCCAAGGCTACAGCAAAACGGTTGTCCTTCTTCTGGGTCACGGCCTGGTGCCTGACAGTCACCACCTTCCCATACATGTTCAGCACCTATGGAAGGAGGAATATTGGGGGGGAGGGGAAGGGGTGACGAGGAGCAGGCCCTTCCCTGGGTGGGATGAGCCTTCCTTGCACAAAACTGTCCAAGCTCTGTGTGATATCATGGCTGCAGGGCAGGCAAAGTCAGAGCACCACTCCCAAGGCACTGGGTCCCCCAACAACAACCTGCACACTTTGGGAGGAGACTCCTCCTCCTGACTAAGCAGCAGGGACCTGAGCCATGGGAAGCAGGACTGACATGACCAGAACAGCTCACTATTTGCTGTCCCTAGATACCAGGCCTGTACTGAGTTCTTCACACAGGTTTCACCTACACTGCCACGCCTCCCCCTACTTTTGTCTTTTTGAGGTAGGGTTTCACTACGCAGTTCAGACTGGCCTTGATCTCACTAAGTAGTCCAGGCTGGCCTCGAACTCCTGGGATCCTCCTACCTCAGCCTCCCGAGTGCTGGGATTACAGGCGTGCGCCACCACACTCGGCTTACTTCCCCCTTCAGTAGATGTTATCTACCCCGCTAAACACTGCTGTCTCACAGTAGGGAAATCACATCCAGTGAGGATGAATCACTAGGTCTGGGTCACACAGCACAGAAACAAGAGTTGAGACATAAATCCAGAGCCCAGAATCCTAATCACTGTGCACTCTGACTTGTACATCCGTGAGGAAGGGGTGAAGGGTAGAAGGCACCCGAAGCCCCCTGTCCTTGGAAAGCACCAAATGCCAGGGTGCACATCTGACCTTAGTGACTTATTCACAGCCCATAATGCAGATGCTGCTATTATCTCCACCTTGTGGGGAATGAAACTGAAGCCCAAAGACAAATGACCTGCCACCTGCCCATGTCACACAGCTGGCCTTGAATAAGCAAACCAGGTACGCGAGCCAGCAGAGTCTGGGGTCTTAGCCACTACGCCTGCCTTCCAGGATGAGGGCATCATGGGAAAGGAAGCCCCTAAAAGTAAGCACACCCCACCATAGAGTGTAGCACACACATACCTGGAAGGTCTCCCGCTCCAGTCGCACAATGACACCCACAGTCCGGGGGTCCAGCTGTACCAGCTCACCCCATTCATGCTGGCCCCCAACATCCACGCCTGATGCTGTCTCTGAGCAGAGCTGCAGGTCTCGGGGGAGCACCTTCAGCTGCCAGGAGAAGGCGAAGGGTGAGGCGGCCGGGTGGCCTGTCTTCTGGGGTCCCCACTGCCACATCCTTCCACACCCCTACCTCGTGCATGGTGAGGTCGGAGAAGAGGATGACGAAGTTCTCCTCCACTCGAACAATGAGGCCCGTGTCACCCTCGAATCTACCAGCAATCACCTTCACGTGGTCTCCCATCTTGAAGTACTTGCGAAGTTCCTGGGCCGGGAATTCCAGCATGTCCTGCAGGAGTGGGCATGGGGATGGCCAGGAGGTGAGAGGAGCCCAGCCCACTTGTCTTCAGAATCTACATGTACTCCTGCAAGATACCATGGCCGAAGCCCACACCAGGCTTGCCCCAGGCCATCAGAGGCCCTCAGACGGCCCAGACAGCAGTCTCCAGGGAGAACCTTGACACGAACAACCTTTTATCCCACAAAGTCAGCCAGCATGACACACACAGAGAAGGCTTATCCCCCAGACGCTGTGCACAAGCCTTCCAACCCACCAGGGGTCAGCTGAACCTCAGACATACCACCCTGGCCTGCACAACCCCTCAAACACAAACGCATGCGTGTGCGTGTACACACACACACACACACACACACACACACACTCACTCGGCCACACCCTTAAGCAGATAAAAACAGGAACCCATGGTTACTCAGGCCACTCACACCCTCAACACAAACCCAGATATCCTGTTTTTTTTAAAGCAAGACAGGCATGGGCCGGGCGTGGTGGCGCACGCCTTTAATCCCAGCACTCGGGAGGCTGAGGTAGGAGGAGTGTTGTGAGTACGAGGCCAGCTTGTGCTACGAGGTGAGCGCAAGGCCGGCCTGAGCTACATAGTGCGACCCTGCCTCAAAAACCTAGGGCCAGGAGTTTGGCTCAGTGGCTTAAGCACCTGTCTGGCAGGTGCAAGGTTGTGAGTTCGATCCCTTGGTGCCACAAAAAAAAAAAAAAAAAAAAAAAAAAAGGCAAGACAGGTCAAGTCACTCTCCTGTATCTGATAAAGACAAGCCCTTCAGTGATACGGCCAGTTGGGCGTGGTGGCACATGCCTGTAATCCCAGCACTGAGGAGGCTGAAGTAGGATGACTGCTTTGAGTTCAAGTCCAGCCTGAACTACATAGCAAGACCCTGTCCCCACTGCCAAAAAAACAAAACAAAACAAAACAAATACAGAAAACAAAATACAACAAAAAACAAAACAAAACAGATACAGCCACACATCAAGAAACATTCTTTGGGGCTGGAGATAGCTCAGTCGTAGAAGACTACTGGAATGCATGATACCCTAGGTTCCATTCTCAGTACAAGAAAGAGAAAAAAGAGAAACATCCTTTGGATGTACGTTTCGCCCTCTTAGACACCACATAAACTTGTGGGTGTGAGGCCACCACACCTGTCTTCCTAACAGGATTGATGTGTGGAACATGCATGCCCAGTCACCAAAATAACACCCTAGGACCACCCCCACCAGGGCCTGACACAACCTACACCCCAGGCCCCAGAAACATAACCAGACATACTTTACCCAAACCACCACCAAGCACAGGCCTAGAAGTGATCCAACCCCATCTGAGTCACACAGGTGTTACTACCCCATCTGACACCCACTCAGCGCCTGGCTGGAACTTGTACCCTACCAGGAGAGGGAGGTAAGTGGGTATACCACCTCCAGGACACCCACACACTTGCTCCAGCCCAGCTGCCCAGGATGCTGGCCCCCACCTTGAGGTCCTCGTGCTTGGGCATGATGGTGATCTTGTTGCCATCCACGCTGAGGACCTTGCCCTGCAGGTTGATGAGCTCGCCCTCGCACACCTCCACATTGTCCCCAGGCTGGAAGTTGTGCTCCCGCTCCTTCCCTGCGGTGACAGTGCTGAGCTGATAGCTGCCCCCCTAGCCACCCTCCCTGCTGCCCCAGGGGGCCAATGGGGGCCACTTACCCGTGCCCTCTGTCACCACCTCCAGGTCGATGCCCTCCGGCTGGTCCTCAAATTTCTCCAGCTCAGAGAGTGTAGGCTTCACACCCTCCGTGATCTGAACCCCAGGGACACAAGAGGAGAGAGAGATCACAGTCAGCTCTGCAGCCCAGGGACAGACCCAGGCGACCTGCTGCCCAGGGGCCAGAGGGAAAAGAGCCTGCCCCTCCCCGACACGGTTGGCCCCCAGGACCCTCACCACAGCAGACATGGCAAAGCTCTTGAACAAGAAGCCCTTCCGGCTGTAGCGGTTCCCCTCAAAGATGAGGAAGTCACCATCGGAGGCAACATCACCCCCCAGGGACCTGGGATTTTGTTGGGGAGAGATGACAGAAAGGGGGTCAGGAAGAACAACCATCGGAAGGCTAACCCAGCCCTCTGCACACATCCTCCTGGCAGGAGTCTTCTCACAGTGCCTGAGGCCACACCTCGAAGGGGCACAGAGCCCACCTCCTTGTGCAGAGCACCGGTCACCTCTGAACAAGCCCATCTGCTCTGCCTCCCTCACTGCAGGTGGGCTCCAGGTGGCGAGGCTGTACTGTGTCCCCTCCTCACCCTTCCCCTTTCTCACAGGGACAGGGCCTGGCACACGGCAGGTGCTCAGTAACCACTGCCTGAGGAAGGGACAGCACTCCCCCTCCCACGCCACCCTGTGACATCGGAAATGTGTTCTTCATCTCCCAGGTGAGAAACATGAGCTGGGGGAGGTCACCACACGGCCCGGGGGCTAGGCCAGCAAGTCTGAGGTCAGCGTTTGAACGCAGGCAGTTGCACTCCAGGCCTGAGCTGTAACTCTTTGGCCCCTGCTCTGTCTGTGCTCTCAGCCTGTATCCGGGGTGCAGTCACCTGGTTTCCACTGCTTCCAGAGTGGGGAGGACAGTCACCTCCCCTCTCCAGAGGGAATGCACGGAGAAGCAGACAGGCTTGTCCTCCCGCCCATTCACGGGAACATGAAAGCCAGGGATTTAGCTCACTGGTATAAGCACCTGCCTGGCAGGCATGATGCTGTGAATTCAATCCGATACAAAAAAAAAAAAAAGAGGGACCTGAAAGACAGGAGTCATCCTATGGGATGGGCTCTAGGTGCCACCTCAGGCAGGCAGGAGGCTGAGACTTTGTGAAGTCTAATATGATCAATATGTGATCCTGCCAGGTGTGGTGGTGCACACTTGTAATCCCGGTACTGAGAGGCAGGGGTAGGAAGATCTCCAAAAGTTCAAGAACAGCCTGGGCTACATAGTGAGTTCAAAACTAGCCTGAGCCGGGCGTGGTGGCGCATGCCTTTAATCTCATCACTCGGGAGGCTGAGGTAGGAGGACTGTTGTGAGTTCGAGGCCCGCTTGGGCTACAATGCAAGCGCAAGACCAGCCTGAGCTACACAGTGCGACCCTGACTCAAAAAACTGGGGCTGGGAGTTTGTCTCAATAGCTTAAGTGCCTGTCTGGCAGGTGCAAGGTTATGAGTTTGATCCCCGGTGCCGAGCCAAAAAAAAAAAAAAAAAAAGGCAAACCAAAAACAAATGGAAACATATATATTAACCACACTGTCTGCCCAGTGCTGCATGGGGCATGGATACTTATGAATTCAATTCTCACTACGATCCTAGGCTGCTGGGGTTGCTACCATCATCATCAATGTCTATAGCAGAAGAAACTGAGGCTTGAGGGTGGGAAGCAACCTTAGGCTACACTGTGCTGCAACCACTCCCCAGCCACCCGGGGGCCCATCCCCAGGGAGAACACTTCAGAGCCCAAGGTCACGCTTACCTGATCTTCTCAGCATCGAAGAGTCTCTGTGGAGGCCGCTTGAACTTCTTCCTTTTGGCAAACCAGTCTTTCTGTGGAGGACAAGGGCACGGGTGGGAAGGGGAAGGGACAAGGGTGGCTGCCAGTGGGGATCCATGTCCACTACCAGGCCCGCACCCACATACCAAGCTCATCCGGGCCTTGATGCGGTCATAGTCGATGCGCGGGATCATCTTCAGGGAGATGGTGTTCTGGCTGGGCTCCACGTAGTCCACCTGAGCAGGCCAGAGGTCAGTGGCCCACCCCCACCCTGACCCAGACAGGAGGGGTACAGGGAGGGAAAGGGCAGGGCGAAGCTGATGCCTCCCAGATACCCATCTCTAGCCCACGGCCTCCCCCTCTTCCGGAACTACACGGCCACTGCCTGCCTGACACTTCTGCTAAGTGTGAAAGGTCCCTCACACCAGAACAGCCACAGCTGAAGGACTCCTTCCCAGCTGCCCCTCTCTTCGCACCTCCAACCCAGTCTTGCTCTGAGGCCCCCAAGCTGGAGGCTCTTTTTTTTGAGATATGATCTCTCTACATAGTAGGCTAGCCTTGAATTTATGATCTTCCTGCCTCATCCTCCCCAGTGCTAGTGTAACAAGCATGTACCATCATGCCTGGTTTAGAAGCACTCTTGGTTTCCTTCTTCTTGTACATTCGCATCCAACTGGCCAGTAAAAACTCCATCCTTTCTGCCTTCAAAACTCCCGACCTCAGCACTCAGAAGACTGAAGTAGGAGGAGCTCAAGGCCAATATGGGCTACAAGGCAACTTCAAGAACAGCCTGAACTACATACTGAAGCCCTGTCTCAAAAAAAATTAAAAACAAACAAACAAAAACACTCCCTATCTTAGTCAAGTGTGGTGGCACATGCCTGTAATTCTAGCATTTGGGAGGCTGAGGCAGGATAATTGTTCTGAACTTGAGGCCAACCTGAAATACAAAGCAAGATCTTTTCTCAAAATAAACAAAAACCCCTCCAGACCTCTTCCCTCTTCTTCTACCTCAGCCTATCCTGCCAGCAGTCAGCTCACTGGGCTCCCTGGTCCTGCCGTGGCCCCTCCAGCCTATTCCATGGCTTCACAGCCTTGGCACCACTGCTCTCATGGGTCAGGTCAACCTGTGCTGTGAGCAGCTATCCTGGGCATAGTGTGTGTATGTTACCAGCACTGCTGGCCACTACGTGCCAGAATCAGGGACTCTTCTGCAAGTGACCCAAACAAAAATGTCTCCAGACTTCACCCAGTGTCCCCTGGTAGCATCACCCAGGGCTGAGAATAGTGACCTAATCTCGACACGGCACCAGAATAATCCTTTATAAACCCAAGTCAGATGGTGCCCCTTGACCTTCCCACCTCACTCCAGTGAAGCCAAGACTACCTGTGTCAGCAGCATTGCCGCCCACCTCTCCCACACCTGTGTCCCGCTCCCTCCGCTTCAGCTGCGGACCCTATCACATGCCCCGCAAGACCTCGCCACAGCTCCCTGCTCACCTTAGGAGCTTTACTCCTCACACCCTTGCACACACGCGGCGACAGCCGCCCCTCTCCCGTGCTCTCAGAAAACCCAGCCCCTGCCTCACCTGCTCCGAGGGAGGCCCTGCTCTCCATACTCGGGAGTGGGTGGAAAGAACAGAAGGAAAGAAGACAAACTAGGGAGGTCTGATCCCCGAGGCTGCCCTGCCTCCAGGCACCTGAGCGATGTCATCCTTGTAGATGCCTCGTTTGAGTCGGACCCAGGACTTGGGCTTCAGGTTGGCCACCTCCTTCACCACCTTGAGCACGTCCGTCATCTCCTTGATGGGCACCATCTGCTGGTTCCAGTAGCCGAGCCGCAGGTTGCCCACACCCTCGATGGCCTGCTTCACGTGGGTCTGCTTGTAGGCCTCCACGTAGATGTACCCCTTCACGTGCTCGGGGGCCACCACGGACTTGATCTGCAGGGGCTGCAGGGAGAGTGGGTGGAGCAGGTGGACAGTGAGGAGCGCGACTGCTGGGAGCAGGAAGGACTGCCACTTGGCACGTGCTCTTCCAGGAATTAGCCACGAAACACCTTCGCCAGATGACACAGGCAAGGACTGCTGGACGTTTATTTAGTATAACAAACGAACAAAACTGCAAGTTTTTAAAATGTCCCCATAGAGGGACTGGTTAAATTATGCTTAACTACACCATGAGATACAACGTAGCAGTGTGGGGGGTGTAACAGCTCAGTGACATAGACCTTGCCTACTGGAAAACGCCCTGCCCAGGGCCAAAAACAAAATAAAACAAAAACACAAAAGAGAAGAACTGTGGGAGACCACCACGCTGCTCTCTCCTGAGAAAGGAGCCCTTGTGAACCCGTCCCTGACCTCTCCTTTACCCTATTCACTGAGATATGCAGAGCTGGCTATATTGAATCAAACAATTCCCTGAACTGACTAAAACAATGTTACCAAAGCTGGGCTTGGTGGCACACGCCTTTAATCCCAGCACTCGGGAGGCTGAGGCAGGAGGATCGTTGTGAGTTTGAGAACAGCCAGGGCTACAAAGTGAGTTCAAGGCCAGCCTGAATTGCATAGTGAGAACCTGTCTCAAAAAATAGGGCCGTGGATTTAGCTCTGTGGCGTAAGTGCCTGCCTGGCAGGTGCAAGGTTGTGAGAGTTCGATCCCCAGTACCAAAAGAAAAAACAATGTTACTGCATCTCGTTGAGGCACGGGTGGTCTCACTAATAACAGGTAGTCTCACAAATAGCAAAGGGGCAACACGCTGGCAAGAGCAGCCTCCGTGTTGATGCTTGGAATGGAGGCATGTGCAGGAGCCTGTGAGATTCCAGGGCCGAGACGTGAGACATCTCAGCTGAGGCCTTGGGACTCAGAAAGAATTATACCTTCCTGCAGTAAAGGTGCCAGTCTTGTATACATGAGAACTACCTGTGCGTTCCTAATTGGAGGCCTCTGTGCCTGGTACACTTGCAGTCTCTTTTGCTATGCACTGGGTTGCAACCCCCACCTACCTCCCTGACTGATACCAATGAAAGCCATGAGCTTTTGGAGATACGGCCTCTTGTTTTAGAGAAAACAGTGGGTCAACCCAAGCCCCTCAACTGCAGAATATTCTCTGTCTTTCTATTGCATCCCTGTGCCATATTGCTGGGGTGGGGGGCGGTTAGACTGATACCCTCAGCAGGGGTTTCTGTAAAGGAGGGAGGGAGAGAGGAAAAGAGACCCTGATATATGGTACAACATGGATGAACCTTGAAAATATTTTAAGTGAAGGACACCATTCACGAAAAACTCCATATTGTGTGATTCCACTTACTCAAATCTATAAACAGAAATAGATCAGCAGTGGTTATCAGGAATGTGAGGAGAGAAGAGAGAAGTGTGGCTGCTAAATGAGTTTCTTATTTATTTATTCATTTATTGTTTTTTTGACGCCTTTTTTTTTTTGGTACCGGGAATCAAACTAAGTACCTCACACTTGCCAGGCAGGCACTGTACCACTGAACTAAATTCCCGGTCCCTTATTTTTTGCCTTTTTGATACAGGGTCTCACTATGCAGTTCAGGCTGGCCTTGGACTCACTTTGTAGCCCAGGCTAGCATCGAACTCACAGCAATCCTCCTGCTTCAGCCTCCCGAGTGCTGGAATTACAGACGTGTACCACCATACCCAGTTGGGTTTCTTTTTTTGAGTAATGGAAAGGTACTGGAATTAGATATTGATGATTGTGAATATATTAAAAATACTAAAACTCTTGAATTTTACACTTTAAAAGAGTGAAAGTTTATGGTACATGAATTATACTTCTCTTTTTTAGGCAGCTAGTTTACTCCAGCACAGGTTGCAGCGGTGTAAAATAGAAACCATGCCAAGTGCAGTGGCACACACCTGTAATCACAGCACTGGAGGAGGCTGAGGCAGAAGGATTGAAAGTTTAGGCCCATCTTGGGCAATGTAAGACCTACAGAAACTCTATCTCAAAATAAAAAAATTTTAAAAGGCTGGGGATGAAGTTCAGTGCAAAGGCCCTGGGTTTAATCTCCAGTATTACAAAAAAATAAATGCCCAACACAGATCATTTAAACGAGCTATGACCCTGATCTAGCCAATTAACTACATTAGCCTGGAAAGACTAAAGCTCTATCTGAAGTGACCCAAAAAGGTCAAAGGATAGTCTTAGGTGAAAAAAGTCAAGATGTTCACTGCAATAGCCCAGAAGTTGAACCATTCTATCCTCGCCAGGCTGCCGCCTACAGGACATACCGTGTCCGTGAACTGGTAGGCGATGAACTTTCGCATCAAGGAAATGGCTGTTGCCCGTTCCTCCCCAATCTGGAAGGAGAGAGGCAGATGGGGGAGGGCTGAAAAGATGAAGGGCAGGACACGGGAAAGGAGCAGGAGATGGCAGCCAGCAAGATAAAGGAGAGATGGAGACAAATGAGAGACCAGGTGGGAGCGGAGGGGAGGAGGGGCAGCAGAGAGTACATGAGTCAGTGTGCACGCAGGTCGGCCAGGTAGGGCCTGAGGACCTGGAGACTGGCAGGCCAGCGAGACCCAGCACAAACAGAGGGGCAGCTCTCCCCCAGCAGCAGCCTCCCCTAAGGCCTGAGAGTGAGCACACACCTTACATTTGACAGTCCACAGGTTGGGATCCCTGTGCAGCAGAGAGAAAGGGAGCCTGTTAGAGGAACTGTCTCCTCACCAAGAAATGCCCCATCAGCACAGCCATCCGTCCTCCCTCTTTCCACAGCCCCAGGGGCCCCACCCTCTCATCCACAGACAGAGCCCCCTCCCCTTCCCCCTCCCTGTCACGTGCACATGACTGCCTTGACTTATCCCAGCAAGTGACCCAGGTGGGCACCATCAGTCCCACCTCACCTCCTGCTCCTGTTCCAACCCCCTTACTTGACTCCTGGGAGCAGCTGCTGCTGGGTGATGTCATCTGAGAGCTCGTCAGATCCCCCGTACACCCTGAAGAGAGAGCGGCAGGAAGGAGGGTGAAGCTCCCCAAGACCCCTGCCCTTCCCGTTTAGGGAGCCCTGCTCCCGTCCGTCCTTACGTCTCTCCCACAGACGATTTGGCATATTTCTTCATGTAATACTCGCCCAGTTCTTCCTCTCGCTGGTCCCTGCAGGACAAGGGAGAAGCGAACATGAATTGAAGGTGAAGGAGGAGGTGGGCTGACGCATCCTCAGGTTTCCCCAAGGAAGAGGCCCCACCGGCACCCCTCCTTGCTCACCTCCAGAGGTTCTGCAGGCGGCGGGCCCCAGATCGGTCTTCGTCCAGGACGACATTATCAATATTGGAGGCTGGAAACGAAGGGGCAGAGGGGTGAAGCAGGTGCAGAACAGGGGCCAGAGAATGTGGTGGTGGCTCAGGGGCTATCTCACTGAGGAAACCCCGACCCCTCACGCCTACTCTGACCTCTCAGCATCCTGCTTCTCATCACAAAGACTTGGGGACAGGGCCTAGATGTTGGGGAGTACCCAGTAGTCTGCCATTTCATAGCCACTGTCTAAATGCACCCTGCCCTCCACCCCACCCTCACTCCTCTGCCACCCGTAAGGCTTGGTGGTCTATAAGAACACGCACACATTTCCCCAGGTCAGCGGCTACTGCTGCAGACCTGGCCCCAGGCTCCCTGACTCTGGACCCCATGTGAGACAGATCCCCCAGGACCAGACAGGGCCAGGGGTGAGGGCAGGATGCTGCCAAAAGGCAGAAACCTCAGGATATGGGAGGAAAGTCACAAATTGCACTCTCCAGGTTCTTACCTTCAATCTCTTCTACTTGGAGGAAGAGGAAGAGGTGGTGGTGGTGGTGGTGGTGGTGGTGGGCGAGGGCAGACAAAGTATGAGCCAAATTATAGCAGCGAAATCAACCAATGGGTTGGGGGAGGGAAAGGGAGGGACACAGGAAGGTCAAAAACCAAAAGTAACGGCCAGGCATCAGGTGGTTGGGGAGAAGCCGAAATGTATGAGGCGCACAGAACGGAAAGTAACAGGAAAGGGGGCACTGGCCCAGGAAGTGGGGGGTATCTCAGGACAGAGCCCACCCACTCTGCAACCCACAGAAGGGATTCACTGGGGCCCTGGGGTCCCAGAGTCCCCTCCCCACAACACCACCATCCCAGAGTCCCTGCCCCCCCACTCGTGGGCCTAAAAGGAAAAGGGTGGGGAACTGGTCTCTCGGGCAAGGACAGAAAGAAGCAAGGTGAAGAGGGTGGGGGTTGGGGTGGAGGAGGGGCTGGGCACGCCTCTCACTCTGGGCTTCCCAGGCAGGGTCCACACATACCTTTCTCTAGGATGTCCTCGGCTCCGTCCTCCCACTGGTCCTCATCCTCATACTCATCATCCACATCTGAAACAGGAGGCCAAAAGGTTGGAGGGCAGTTGGGGAAAGATGACACCATGGCAGTAGCTCCCAGGAAAGGAAGCATGTCCTCTGGAATCCCTCACATGGACCAGGACACTTCAGCTGAGACTGGCAAGGCACTGGTACAGCAGGGTTAGGTGTCACATGAAGATCCACCTGGCTCTAACAGTCACTTTCCCCAACCCCATCCACATGCCCCCTTTTTAAAAATAGGATCACACACTGGGTGTGCTGGCACACACCTGTAGTCTCACCATTCAAAAGGGTGAGGCAGGAGGCTCACTGTGAGCTCTAGCGTGGGTTAAACAGTGAGTTCAAGGCCAGCCTGAACTACATAGCGAGATCCTGTCTCAGGAAAAAAAAAAAAAAAAAAGACAGATATTTAAAAAAGTAAGATCAGGGTAGGGGATTTAGCTCAGTGGTATAAGCGCCTGCCTGGCAAGCCAAGGTTGTGAGTTCAATTCCCTGGTAACAAAAAACAAAAAAATAAGATAAAGGCATGTGGTGGCACATGCTGTAATCTCAGCACTCAGGAGGCCGAAGGAGGACTGCTGCAAGTTTGAGGCCCACCTGGTCTTACAAAGTGAGTTCAAGGCCAGCCTGAACTGCATGGCAAAACCCTCTCAAAAAGACAAAAAACAAAAAAGCAAACAAAACAAAACAAAATCTACAAAATAAAATGAAATAAAATCTACATGCAATGGGCTGGGAATGTGATTGAGTGGCAGAAGATGTGCCTAGCATGAACAAGGACCTGGGTGCAGTTCCCAGCTTCATAAACAGAAGACAGACAGACAGAAAGGCGGGCAGATGGAATGAACTGAAGGCGATCTCATGGATTTATGTCTTGCCCAGAGTATGCTTCACACCCTGCTCCAGGTGCCTAGCCGTGTGACGTACCAGCCTCGTCCAGAATGAAGCCGCCATGTCGGGGTTTTTTGGGGGGCCGATCATCATCTTCCTCTTCCTCCTCTTCATCATATTCCTCTTCCTCTTCCTCCTCTTCTTCTTCCTCAGGTTCTTCTTCCTTCTCACTGCCTGCTGCACTCCGCCGCTCTTCCTCTACCTGCAGGGACCAGGCCAGGTTGGGGCACCAGGGTTCTCCTATCTCAAATCCAGAAAACTACTGCAGCCTTCCTAAACTTGACCTCAGATCTCCAGGCCTGCCTGGCCAAGCAAGGCCCCTCAGCTCTGTCTGCACACTCTTCCACTCTGGCCAAGCCCTGGTCACCATCCTAACAGCACCACGGTGCCTGACCACCCATCCAAACCTGGGAGCTGGCCCGCCCCGCCTGCCTCTAGGTCCTCTGCTGGGCCAATAAAGTGCCAGCTCCATGGAGCTCAGTCCTTGGTCCCCACCTCTGTCCACCCTCTGAGTCTCCAGGCCCTCTCATCCAGCCCTTGGCTGCGGAAGACAGCTCATGACAGTGACTCCCACGTGTCTGCTTCCGGTCTACACTGCTTGCCAAGCTCACTGGTCACCCCTGCTAATGATTCTGTGGACTTTCTGTCGCCCTTACCTACAGGCCGCCACAGTCTCCCATGTCCTCCAACCCCCCACCCCAACTGCTCCTCCTCACCCGCCTCTCACTCTGCTCACCCTCACAGGGGGATTTGCTCACCACGGCTCAGCCCAGGGCCCCTCCTCCCTCCGTGCACTCTCTGCCTGTGTCATCTTACCTTTCACAACCTCTGTCTCTGAGATGGCACCCCTCCACCTCTAGTCCCCAACTTAGTTCCAAAATTAGAGAACACCCATGTGCTAGCAGCCTCCTGGAGATGTCTCCTGGGCCCCCACATCCACCATGTCCCACACTGACCTCAGTGTCTTCCCGAGACCTCTACTGGTCATCTCGGGCTCCCCTCATGCCAGGTCCTTGTCACTTCTGCCTGTGAGCCTCACGTCTCCAATCCGCCCCTGCCCCCACCCCATGCCTAGGCCTCCACTCTTCCTGAACACTGGGTCCTTGCCCTGGGCGCCTCCCTCTCCTCTGGTTTCTAATCTCACTTCCTATACCAGCCACAAAATTAACCAGTCCACAGCCGACTTTGTTTTTTCAGGCCTGAGGATGGAACCCAGGGCCTTGCACATGCAAAGCATTTCACCCCTGCGTCAGTCACACCCCACGCCCAAGCCGTAACTTCTTAACTGCATGGCTTTGTGTCCATAGCACTATAGCCCACTGACCTAGTATTTTCTTTAACTCCACTCTCGCATTTTTAACTAAGTTAAAAGAGAAATGTTTCCGCTTTTATTTTTGTTGGAGGGAAGCTTTTTAGTTTGCTTGCTTGTTTTGGCAGTACCTGGGCCTGAACCCAGGGCCTTAGTGCTGAGTTACTTTACCAGTCTTTTTCTGAGACTCGGTCTTGAAATAGCCCAGGCTGGGCTGCAGCCTGAAATTCTGCCTCAGCCTCTCCTAGCACTAAGCAATTATAGGCATGGGACACCACACTAGGCTTGAAAGGGTTCTGTTTTGAAATGTTTCAAAGTAACAGTCTTTTCAGAATTTTGCTTGTTTTAACTAGAAAGTAACCATGAAGATAAATGGGAACATGTTTTCAAATCCAGCAAGATACTGTTGCCTGCTGCAGGCTCTAAATTGGAGGCCAAATAAACAATGAGGGCCAACAAATCTGAACTTTTCAAGATAATTTGGCACCAGCCTGGCGTGGAGGCATACACCTGTAATCCCAGCACTTGGGAGGCTGAAGCAGGAGGCTTACCATGAGTTTGAGGCCAGTCTAGATTATATAATGAGATCCTGTCTCAGAAAAACAAAAAAAGACAACTTGGCACCAAAACAAAACCTGCTCCATGATCTATCTAGTCAAAACCCAGGAGGCACAACTTAAAGGGCAGTAACTTTCACACTGCATGATTCAATGTGGCTTAAAGTCTTATCCACATCCCACCTAAAGCCCTGCTCATCACCCCTGACCTGGGAAGCATCCTACGGTCTCAGGGAACCAGGATTTTTTTTTTTTTTTTTTTTTGTGGGATCAAACTCACAACCTCGTGTCTGCCAGGCAGGCACTTAAGCCACTAAGCCAAACTCCCGGCCCTAGTTTTTTGAGATAGGGTCACACTACGTAGTTCAGGCCAGCCTTGCGCTCACGTTGTAACCCAAGCGGGCCTCAAACTCACAACGCACCTCCTACCCCAGCCTCCCCAGTGCTGAGATTAAAGGCATGTGCCACCATGCCCGGCTGGGAATCAGGACTTAAAACACAAATCTGACCATTTACTCTTCAACCACACAGGAAGTACATGCACTGTCCACTGCCTTCCCAAACTTTTAAGTCACAGCTGCACCAAATTACTTGCACTATGCTTTTTCACATTTTATTATGTATGTACTTATTTAGACGCTGGGGACCAAACCCCGAGCCTCACCTATGCTAATAACACGTTCTACACTCAGCCCCAGCCCGTCTTGCCTTCACCTATGCACGTTCTCTATACAAAGTAGCTCTTAGGCCAGGGTATAGTGCAGTGGTAAAGTGATTGATTCCCCAGCATGTCAAGAATCTGGGTCAAATTCACAACACCACAAGAAATAAATATAACCAAGTAAGCCAAGTGCAGTGGTACATGCCTATATTCTCTGCACTGTGGGAGGCTGAGGCAAAAGTGGGATTTTCAGCTCAGTCCGGTCAACTAATGAGACCTTGTCACAAAATTAAAAAGGGCTGGAGGTATAACTCAGTGTGAAGGCTCTGGATTCACACAAACACACACTCACACACACATACACACAAGAACAAAAATTAAAAAGTCAGCCAGACATGGTGGCATACTCCTGCAATCCCAGCTGAAACAGGAGGATTGCTGAGTTCAAGGCCACTCGGGGCTACACAGTGAGTCCAGGCCAGCCTGAACCACATAGCGAGACCTTGTATCAAAACAAAAACAAAAACACTGGCCAACTACCCCGCAATGTCTCACATTTTTCATGATCCAAACTGTCACAGAATCGCAGCTTGATTTCAAGAAATCCTGTCATCATGCCCCTTGCCAGGTCTAAGAGAAGCCTTCTGTTCACAGCTTGCTGTCCCTCAACAACATGAGAACCATCTTGCTACTACATCTGGGTAACCTCGGAGCTCACCATGCTCCTACACAATCATCTGCACCTTCTGCAGCAACTATCACCTCCGAAGCTATCACTGCCCAGGCCCGCCAGCTCCATGGGGGAGGCTGTGGTCCCTTCTGCACTAGCGACACTGAATGAATGAACAGGTCACTGGTGTCATGGAGGGAGGACGAGCAGACGCCCCAGCAGACACCCTATTTACCATCCCAACCTGTGTAGCCCTGTCCTTCAAGGTCCACACCAACACTTGGCCACCTGAAAAGCCTCACTCTGTCCTCCTGCCTCATCCGGCGACAGCAGAGCAGCCAGAGGGAGACTCAATCTAATGTGGCACTGAGAAAGTGAGACTCACACAGCTGTAAACCACAATGTCCCAGCAGGAAAAGGAACTGGAGATCCTGACCTCATTACCACTGGGCTTTAACCACCAAGCAGTGACTTGAAGCCGTGAGTCATAGACCAAGAGCCCAGACAAAGCTTCAGCTTGAGCAAAGGCCCCTCAGGTCAGCCTCTCACAGTCACACCCCACCACAACATCCTGGGCTCTGCTCCTCTCTGGAAGCTGAGGACTCCCCAAAAGCCACGACAAGACTGACAATCAAGTGCCCTCTGAGGGCAGGCAGGCAAGCACCGTAAGTAATGCAGTTTGTCAAAAGATACCCACGGCACCATCTTGCTTTTTCCAGAACATAGATTCATAAAATCTTTCTTTTTCTAAATTCTGTTGCAAGGCAAGCACGGTGACAAATGGGAGCTGAAGCACAATCCTGGGAACGGGAGAAAATTCCCAGACCAAGCCACTTCTAAAGCAGGGCTGCTGCGGATTAACAACCCTGACTCCCACACTACTGTTCCCACTGTCCCAGAAAAGCAGGATATCGACATGTTTTGTGTATGAAATCTCCCTTACAAGCCTTGACTACTAATTTAAAATAAATTTAAGCCGGGCGTGGTGGCACACGCCTTTAATCCCAGCACTCGGGAGGCTGAGGTAGGTGGAGCGTTGTGAGTTCGAGGCCGGCTTGGGCTACAACGCAAGCACAAGGCCGGCCTGAGCTACATAGTGCGACCCTGCCTCAAAAAACCAGCGCCAGGAGTTTGGCTCAGTGCCTTAAGCGCCTGCCCTGGCAGGCGCGAGGTTGTGAGTTCAATCTCCGGTGCCGCAAAAAAAAAATAAATAAATAAATAAAATAAAATAAAATAAATTTAAGGGGAACTGGGGTGTAGCTCAGTGGTAGTGTGAATGGCAGCATGCACAAGGCTCTGGGTTCAATTAAAAAAGGAAAAAGTATATTTTAAGGGCTGGGGAATATAACTCAGTGGTAAAGCACTTGCCTAGCATGCACAAAACCCTTGTTCAACCTCTAGCACCGCCCCCCAATAAAAGGATTTTTTTTTCCGGCACCAGGGATCAAACTTACAACCTTGCGCCTGCCAGACAGATGCTTAAGTCACTGAGCCAAACTCCCAGCCCTAGTTTTTTTTTTTGAGGCAGGGTCACACTATGTAGCTTAGGTCGGCCTTGTGCTCGTGTTGTAGCCCAAGCCAGCCTCGAACTCACAACGCTCCGCTTACCTCAGCCTCCCGAGTGCTGGGATTAAAATAAAAGGAAATTTAAGTTTCTGTGCATCATACAACACATCTAACTGGGGATGGCGTACATGCCTATAATCCTAGCACTCTTCAAAGCTGAGGCAGAAGGATCCCAAGTTCCCCAGTCTGGGCAACTTAACAAGACTCAGTCTCCAAAAAAAAAAAAAAGCATTGAGCTGTAAGGAATGATAAACTAGACAGTTCCACTTTTAAATGGATGAGCATTGAAAACATACTTCTCAGTGAACTAAATAAGTCACACATACATACTCTGGTTTCTCCTCATAGCAAATAAATCTTTTGCCTTTTACTAAAGAAAAGAAAAAGTCACACATATGTAACCATCGCATTGTTGCAATTGTGTGATAAACTGAAAGAAAATCTATGTATATAAAAAATTAGTTAACGTAACTAAAGAAAAAGAATTTTGAGTGAAAAGTAGTTTTCCCAGGGTCATCTTTAGATTTCATTTTTAATGCGAAATGTTTATTTGAAAATAATAGAGCAATTATAACAAAAAGATAGTTTCTCTTGATTCATTGAGGCAAAAGTTTTGTGCTAATAATTTTCTGGACACTGTTTCACGTCTATATCTTATACCCTAAACAACTGCTGTGAATATAACAATATGCAATGTGCTGATTATTGTTACTCTCCTATTGGCCGGTTGTGAAATTGTTTTACTTTAATTTCTTACTTTTCTTCTGTTTAAAATAAAAATTTTTTTAAAAAGTGTTAAAAGGCTGGAGACATAGCTCAGTGTGAAAGTCCTGGTTCAATCCCCTAGTACAAAGAAAAAAAAAAAAGAAAGACATTTATAATAACCTTGTCATCTCTTTCTTTACTGGTTTGTGACTGCTTTTCTATTAAGTGCAAATTCCATAGCTCAGCCGCACAGCTCCTATCTGGCAAGCATGAGGTCATGAGTTTGATTTTGGCTACCAAAAAGAAAAAAAAGAAAGAAAGAAAGAGACAGACAGAGAAAGAAAGAGAGAACTTCATAAAAACAAAGATTTGCCTGGGGAGAGATCAGAACATCTGAGTAAACACTTTTTACATGTTCCAACCAAAAATAAACAAACAAATAGTTAATAAAAGAATACTTAAAATCAAAAAGGTGTTTCCTTTCTGGTTCCTGTAACAGGGGCATTCAACTGACCCACAGCCAGAGTAGTATGTAAGGCCACATCCCAACAGAGGTTGTATTTCAGGGGAGGAGGATGGTGTCCAATCTGTTCCGCAACGAAGTCAAGGCTCCATCTCACTCAGTTAAGGCTGCATCCTCACCCCAGCCTTGATCCTATAGGAATAGACACAAATGCTCCCTGTCTCTTGCCATTCGATGCTCTGTACCACTAGGACTGTCAGCAAGAAGCCCATTCATTGCCAGATGCCACCCTTTGACCTGGGACCACAAACACCAACCAAGATAAACCTCTCCTCATAATTTAATGAGAAAATCCTTGATGGGCAAGGCAGCTCACCCGTAATCTCAACTACTTGGGACGTTAATGCAGGAGAATCACAAAGGCCTGTTTCAAAAAGGCCTGGGGATGTAGCTTAGCTCTCCTTGGATTCAATCCCAAGTGTCAGCGGGGGAAAACCCTACATGGTTTGGTTCTTTTCTGTACTCACTCTGATCCAGTCAGACTGGACCCTGTTTCTCATTTCTCCTTGAACAAGGCAGACATGTGCTCAACTTTGCATCTGGTGCTCTCTTACTGAAACCTCTTCTTCCAGATATCCACACAACTCACTTCCTCACCTTCAACAAGCCTGGCTCAAATGATATCTTCTCTGACTCATCCTGACTGCCCTACTCAAAGTCTACCCAGGCCTGCCTACTCCCTTTTGCTGCTCCATTTTTCTCTAGGCACCTTATGGCTTACCATAGGTTGAGTGTCCTTTATCCATAATGCTTAAGACCAGAGGTGCTTTAGATTTCAGATTTTTCAGGATTTTGGAATAAGTGCACATACATAATGATCTATTTTGGGGATGAGACCCAGGAATACATATGAAACACATTTATGTTTCATATATATCTTATACATATATCCTGAAGGTAATTTTTATGCAATATTTTTAGTGCATTTGTGTTTAGACTTCAACCTGTCACATGAAGTCAGGTGTAAAATTTTCCATTTATGACATCATTTAAAAGTTCCAGACCTAAGCTGGGCGTGGTGGCGCACGCCTTTAATCCCAGCACTCGGGAGGCTGAGGTAGGCGGAGCGTTGTGGGTTCGAGGCCGGCTTAGGCCACAACGTGAGCGCAAGGCCGGCCTGAGCTACATAGTGCGACCCTGCCTCAAAAAACCAGGGCCAGCAGTTTGGCTCAGCAGCTTAAGCGCCTGTCTGGCAGGTGCGAGGCTGTGAGTTCGATCCCCGGGGCCGCAAAAAAATTAAAAAAAAAAATAAATAAATAAATAAAAGTTCCAGACCTAGCCAGGCGTGGTGGTGCACGCCTGTAATCCCAGCACTTGGGAGGCTGAGGCAGGAGGATCGTCGCAAGTTTGAGACCAGCCTGGGCTACAAAGTGAGCTCAAGTCCAGCCTGAACTGTATAGCTAAACCCTGTCTCAAAAAGACAAAAATAAAATAAAATAAAATAAAAGTTCTAGCCCTGGGGTCTGGGAAATGTAGCTCAATGGTGAAGTACAGTGGTGACAAGACATTTGGGAATGGAATGGGAAAAAGAAGTTATGTCATGTACAGGTACAAACTTCTTACAACGAATGCTGTCATTATGTATATTTAAAATGTACTAGTAAAATTTAAAAAATAGAAAACGGAGTTTAAAGATTCACAAAAAAAGGCAAGTTTCTTTCTAAACTAAAACCCCAGTATTCAGGTTTAACTGCAGTGTTGGTACTTTGTGATAAATAAGTGGGTTTTACGTTGTGCTTTGACACTTGATCTCTAATAGTTTTGTCATCACTGCCCTAGTACAAGGAGAAAAAAAGCTTATGATTCGGGAACATCTTATGTCCTTATACGTGTGTATATGCATATACATATGTGTATATATATGTATATGTGTCTGTGTGCATATACGTAAATATATATATACACATATACATATGTACATATACATATATGTATATATATGTATATATATATATATATATTTTTTTTTTTTTTTTAAGTTTTTGAGACAAGATCTTGTTGGGTAGTCCAGGCTGGTGATGAACTCACTACATAGTCAGATGGCCTCAAACTCGTGGTATACTCCTGCGTCAGCCTCCTCAGTGCTGGGAGAAGTGTGCCCCACTACACCCAGCTGGGACCATTTTAAATTTCCAAATTAAGAAAACTCAACCTGTACTCAGTCTGCTTATCAGTTATGTTGACTTACATTCACAAGTATACATCTATTTACATGTTTTATTTCCACATTACATTTGCACTTTAAAATCTATTGTTTATTGGTATAGCCCAAACGGCAGAGAATTGTGCCTAGCACACAGTTGGTAGGGTGCACATTTCCAGGGTAACTGGGCACATCTAAAAATAAAAAACAGCTAATAGTCCTTCCTATACACACTTAATCAGGTCCTCTAAACACACAGCCTGTTAGTTCACTACACCTGGTGCACCCCCAGCCTCCACAATCTGCCCCTCTTCTTTACTTTGAGCTGCCGTCTTTTTTGTCTCTGGACAATCTGGAAGCTCCCAAAGGCCCCGGCCCGTTCTGAGTAGCTCTGGACTCCTGCAGGGGCCTCTTTGCCCAAGTCCTGTCCCCTGGCGCAATGGCTCCCCCGGCGACCCTGACAGACCTCGGCCTCCTCGCCATCACTGCTGCGCTCGCTGTCCTCCTCCTCCGAGAAGTTGCTGTCTTCGCTGTCCGACATCTTCTGCTCCTGCAGGGAAAGACCGTGGCCTCAGCGCATCCCATAATCCGGAGCCCCACCCCTAGCCTCAGTTTCCTCACAAGTTTCCTGGGAGAAGAAAAATCCCTTGGCGCACTTCCGGCAGCCTCGTTCTGGCACTAGCAAACCTGATCGGGGAATGCCACTAGCTAACGCATCCCGAAAATCCAAATTCGGTCTCTACACCTCCCCGGCCCCCAGCAGTCCCAAGGGTCTAGACACTGACCCTTACCGCTTCGATTCCACCCTCGCCTTCCGTACCAGCTGCTCTTTGCACGACGCAGGGTTGGGAGCTTATGAACTCTCGCGAGAGCTACCCGTTGGCCTCACCTAACGCGAGATTTCCGGATCTGGCCCCCAAGCGACGCACTTCCAGGCTGCCATCTTGAGAGTGACCGTCTGCTTTTAAACGGACGGTGGCACCGACATCTTGGGAGGGTCGAAGTCTGCGTATAAGGCTAGGGCGTTTGCCCTTTGGGACCCATCCGTTTCTATCACGAATTTCGTGATTGAACTTAGTGAGGTGTTTATTCTTTATCTCATGTACCCTTCTATATTCCTAGAAGATAGGTACCCTTGTTTTGCAGAGTTGGAAACTGATGCTCAGAAAAATAAGCTGAATGAAAAGCAGCAGTTTGGGTGACCCTAAAGCCCTTTATTTACTTTGCAGTCTCCCTAAATTCATTCAAAAAGGGCAGGTACAGGGAAACCTGTATGAAAACCTGACGGAGGATTTTAAAAACTCAGATGCTTTTAGCCTGGTGCTGTGCGTTCCTGTAAACTCAGCACCCAGAGAGCATGAGGCAGAAGGGTAGCGAGCTGGAGCTCAGCCCTAGCAGTTTAGAGACTTGGCAAAAACCCTATGTGAAAAGGCTAATGGCTGGGAGCTGGCTGTGGGGGCCCACTCCTGTACTATAACCCCAGCATTTGGGAGGCTGAGGGAGGAATATCACTGCGAGTCAAAAGCCAGCCTGGCATGAATAGTTCAAGGGCAGCCTGAACCACGTAGTGAGGCCCTGTGTTAAAAAAAAAAAAAAAAAACGGAAAAGGAAGGGGGGAGTGTAGCTCAGAGTGAAGGTAGTAGTTTTACTCTCCAGTACTTAAATAAATAAATAAATCTACATATAAAATGACTATTTACATTGCTTCAAAAGGGATTTTTCTCCCCGTAGATAGTTCTTCCTCCACGTTTCCGTAGTCTTCAGCGCTCAGACCTGGCATCACATTCGAATACTGTACTTAAGGAGAGATAAGAGTGATAAATAGAGTCATAATAGCCAGAGAAACTGGAAAGGACAACAAAT
This sequence comes from Dasyprocta punctata, assembly GCA_004363535.1. Lineage (NCBI taxonomy): Eukaryota > Metazoa > Chordata > Mammalia > Rodentia > Dasyproctidae > Dasyprocta > Dasyprocta punctata. Next base: position 149,328 of record RJWM01000824.1, on the reverse strand, counting down.
GTCCTTCATGAGAAGAACAGATAGGGCCGGGGATGTAACTCAGTGGCACAGTGCCTGCCTGCAAAGCAGGAGGCCCTAAGTTCAATTCCCGGTACCAAAAACAAACAAACAAAAAAAACCAACCAAACAGATAAATTGTGGTACGTTCATCTGTGCCATGGAATCCTAACAAACCTCTAATACACGTGTGCAAATGAATTTCTGAAACATGCTAAGTGAAAGAAGCCAGACACTCAGATATATGCTGTATAATTCCATTCATGTGAAACTCTAGAGCAAGCAAAACCAGTCTATATAGACAGCAGATTAGTGGGTGTCTGGAGTTGAAGGTGGAGACAGACTGGGAAGGGAGAATGAGGGGTGGATATATTTATCAGCATTCATTGAAATGTGCACATAATATGGTCACCTTTACTGTAATGTAAATTAAGCTTTAATAAAGTTTATTTATTTATTTAGGGCCAGGGATATAGCTCAACAACACAATGCCTGCCTGGCAAGCATGAGATCATGAGTTTGATTCCTAGTACAAAAAAAAGAAAAGTAATTCTTTTTTTTTTTTTTTTTGTGGCACCAGGGATTGAACTCACAACCTTGCACCTGCCAGGGCAGGCGCTTAAGCCACTGAGTCAAACTCCCACCCAAAAAAAAGAAAAGAAAAGAAAAAACAAAAACTTGTCTTATTTATTTATTTGAGACAGGGTCTCACTATGTAGTTCAGACTGGCCTTGAGCTCGCTTATGTAGCCCAGGCTGGCCTTGAACTCGTGGTGATGACCCCTGCCTCTGCCCCTTGAGTGCTGGGATTACAGGCCTGTGCCACTACACCCAGCATTCTAAAGATTTTTTTGTTTTTGTTTTTTTGTTTTTTTTTTCTGCGGCACCGGGGATCGAACTCACAGCCTCACGCCTGCCAGACAGGCGCTTAAGCTGCTGAGCCAAACTCCCAGCCCTAGTTTTTTGAGGCAGGGTTGCACTATGTAGCTCAGGCCGGCCTTGCGTTCACGTTGTAGCCCAAGCCGGTCTCGAACTCACAACGCTCTGCCTACCTCAGCCTCCCGAGTGCTGGGATTAAAGGCATGCACCACCACGCCCAGCTAAAGTTTATTTTTTAAATGTAGATCATAAACCATGGATGAAGGTCCATACCTGTAATCCCAGCATTTTGAAGGTTGAGACAGGATCATGATTTTAAGCCCAGATGGGAGGAAGAAAAAAAAAAAAAAAACAATAAACTACAAAATGTGCCAAGTTAGTAAACATCAATGAATTTTCTAAAAATAGTGTAAATGTGTGTGTGTGTGTGTGCGTGTTCAGACTCCACTAGAGACCAATTATGAAATTCTCTGAGTGGGGACCTGGCCATCAGTATTACTTCAAATTCTCCAGGTGATAATTATTTGCAGTCAGGGATGTGAGTCACAGACCTCCAGAGATGGGGACAAGGTTAGAGGACACCTGTGCACTGCCTCATCCCTTCCTGGGAGAGAAGAGAGTACAGAAAGAGAGGCAGAGGGGCAGGTAGGGACAAGTTATCCAACTCCCTACCCCAGGAGGTCAGTCTTAGACTTCCGATTGCATCTCTTATTTTCCTCTTCACCTCTCCCCTTGGGAACTGGGGCTCCAGATGAGGTCTTCTGGCCTAGAAGGAATAGGTGGCTTAGCGTTTAGGAGCTGGGACTGAGCTGCTTTTCTCCCTGTCTCTGTCTCTGTGTGTCTCTCCCCCCGCTCCCAGCTTCTCCAGGAGTACCTAACAGTCTCTGTCTTCCAAGGTCCATGCTGCAGGAAGGTGCCAATCACAAGCCCCTGTAATAACCCCAAGAGTTTGGCCAGAGAGAGGTTGACAGTTCTCTGGGGATGTCCTTCAGAGAGGGCAGACAGGGCTTTGGCTGCCCAATCACCACTGGGATCCCGGGGCAGCCAACAGGCACTGTGGGCAGAGCACAGAAGCCCCCACAGATGGGCCATCCTCAAACCCAGCTTCCAGGCCAAAACACCCTAGAGCCTCAGCAGGACATATCTCTGGGGATTAAGTGACAATCTTCAAAATTTCTGATTTTTGACAACCTCCTTCACATCTCTGCACTTCAGTTTCTTCATCTCCAGAATGGGGCTCCAAATATCTCTACCCTAATGGACCACACTGGCCCATATTGAACCTATGTGCACCAGGCCTATTGCCCTGGCTACCTGGGTGACTGAGGGAGGAGAATCATTCGAGTTCAGGAGTTTAAGGCTAGCCTGGGCAACACAGCGAGACCTGATCTTAGACAAATGAAAATATAAAAATAAAAAGACAAGCCGGACATGGTGGCGCATGCCTGTAATCCCAGCACTCAGGAGGCTGAGGTAGGAGGATCGTTGCAAGTTCAAAACCAGCCTGGGCTACAAAGTGAGTTCAAGGCCAGCTTGAACTGTATAGTGAGACCCTGTCTCAAAAAATAAGGCTGGGGATTTAGTTCAGTGGCTTAAGTGCTTGCCTGGCACGCAAACGAGGTTGTGAGTTCAATCCCCGGTACCGAAAAAAAAAAAAAAAATAGACATTCCTTCCTTAAAATACTGTGATGATTTTATTAGAACAAGATACTTTACTGCCATCTGCTGGCAATTGACAAATATGTCGGTAACAGACAATATGTCCATCCATAATGTCCAGGATGAGCCTAGAGTGAGGTTGTAGTTAATCCCAACACTTGAGAGGCTGAGGCAGGAGGATCAAACTGAAGAGTTTTTTTTTCCAAATCCATTTCATTTCAGAGAGAAAAAAGATAAAATTTCAAACCACAACAATCAGGTGACAGTAATGGTACATACATTGTGCACTGCCATCTCCAAATCGGTCACCCAGAGCACAAGTCATCTGCGTTCAATTGTCTGAACAATACCAGCACAAGTCGGTCTGGGAGTTTAGCTCAGTGGCCTAAGTGCCTGCTTGGTAAATGCAAGGTCGTGAGCTCAATCCCCAGTACAAAAAAAAGAAAAAAAAGAAAAAAAAGAAAAAAAAAAGGAGTTAAATTACCAGCACAAGTCTTCCTCTTCAGTAAGCACAGAGAAATCAGTACACACGGAGAGTCTGAGGTCAGTCTGGTTACATAATAAGTTCAAGCCCAGTTTAACTACATTCTGAGACCCTGTCATAGAAAATAAATGAGTAAAGCCTGGTGTGGTGGCGCATGCCTGTAATCTCAGCACTTGAGAGCCTGAGGCAGGAGGATTGTTGCAAGTTCGAGACCAGCCTGGGCTACAAAGTATGCTCAAGGCCAGTCTGAACTGCATAGCAAGACCCTGTCTCCAAAAAAAAAAAAAAAAAAAAGGAAAATAAATGGATAAATAAATACACAATGTCTAGGATGTAAATATTGTCCTTGTAGATGTGAAATCCTAGTGCAGAAATCCTTCACATCCACACATAGTAGCCCTTGTGTACCTCATAGCATTTGTGTGAAAAGTAGATACTAGTAAGCTTAAAGTATTTAGTACCTGTCCCAGCACTCTGGAGGCTGAGGCAAGAGGATCGTTTTGAGTTCAAGACCAGCCTGGGCTACAAAGTGAGTTCAAGCTCAGCCTGAACTGCATAGTGAGACCCCATCTCAAAAAATAGGGCTGGGGATATAGCTCAGTGGCCTAAGCACCAGCCTGGTAGGTACAAGGGTGTGAGTTCAATCCCTGGTACCAAAAAAAAAAAAAAAGTATTTAGTATCTGGCACAGAGTATGCATAATTTAAGTGTAGCTGTAACTGTCACCACCATTTATTATTATTATTATTTTGTCTTTTTAAAACAAGGTCTCAAGCCAGGCATGTGGCACATGCTTTTAATCCCAGCACTCAGGAGGCTGAGGTAGGAGGTGTTGTGAGTTCGAGGCCAGTTTGGGCTACGAGAGTGCAAGGCTGGCCTGAGCTACGTAGTGCGACCCTGCCTCAGAAAACCAGGACTGGGAGTTTGGCTCAGTGGCTTAAACGCCTGCCTGGCAGGCCCGAGGTTTGATCCCCAGTGCTGCAAAAAAAAAAAAAAAAAAAAAAAAAAAGACAGGATCCTCACAATGCAGCTCAGGTTGTCCTTGAGCTCACTTTGTAGTCCAGGCTGTTCTCAAACTGTAAAGGATCTTCCTGCCTCAGCCTCCCAAGTGCTGGAATTACAAGCATGCACCATGACCCCGGCTCATCCTTTATTTATTTATTTTTTGTGTGTGTGGCACCAGGGATCAAACTCACAACCTTGCATCTGCCAGGCAGGCGCTTAAGCCACTGAGCCAAACTCCCAGCCCTAGTTCTTTTGAGGCAGGGTCGCACTATGTAGCTGAGGCCGGCCTTGCGCTCGCATTATAACCCAAGCTACACACACAACGCTCCTCCTACCTCAGCCTCCAGAGTGCTGAGATTAAAGGTGTTCACCACCACGCCTGGCTTCATCCTTTATTATTATTTTCTTTGTCTTTTTTTTTTTTTTTTGTACCAGGGATCAAACTCACGACCTCACGCTTACCAGGGAAGTGCTGTGTCGCTGAACTATATCCCTGACCATTTTTGTCTTTTTTTTTTTTTGACAGGGTCTTGCTATGCAGTTCAGGCTGGCCTTGAGCTCACTTTGTACCCCAGGCTGGTCTCGAACTCTCAACGGTCTTTCTGCCTTAGCCTCTCAAGTGCTGGAATTACAGGCGTGTGCCACCACACTAGGCTTATCATCATTTATTATTATAGGACGGTCACTGTTCTGGGTACTAGAATCAGCAATGATCAAAACATATCTGTCCAGGCTGGAGAGTGGGTCAAAAGCTTGGCACCCAGAACACATTCCCACCCCCTCTACCAACGCACTCAGGGATGCACCCATGCAGGGCCCAGAGGAGTCTCTCTAAATTGCCAACTTCAGGAAGGAGCTACTGAAACACTCACTGGGAGATCATTTGGCGGGGAGAAGGTGCTATTATCCTTTCTGTTTCCCTGTCATTTGTGGGTAAGGAGGAGAATCAGATCTTGGTGGCCTTTGCTTAAACACCCTCCACCCAAACTCTGCAGCTAACTTTCATCTTTTGGCTCTGCCCCTCTTCCCAGTATCATTATGCTGGCTGGGAGGAAGTAAAAAGAGTTCCTCCAGTAGAGGTAGAGGGGGTCCCTGGGTCCCCAACTTCCTTCACCTCCAGTAGGAGAATGATCCAGAGAGGCTATATGAGCCTTCCGTCCAAGATTCAAGAAGAGAGATACAGATCGGGAGGCTAAGGTAGGAGGAGTGTTGTGAGTTCGAGGCCGGCTTGGGCTACAATGCGAGTGCAAGACCAGCCTGAGCTACACAGTGCAATCCTGCCTCAAAAAACCAGGGCTGGGAGTTTGGCTCAATGGCTTAAGTGCCTGCCCTGGCAGGTGCGAGGTTGTGAGTTCAATCCCTGTTGCCGCAAAAAAAAAAAAAAAAAAAAGGAGAAGAAGAAGAAGAGAGATACAGAGAAAGGGAAGGGGTTAGAAAACCAGAGTGGCTGAGGGGAACTTGGTCCTGTCATGCATACTCAGGGAACGTGTCCCAAGTGGCAGAGGAAGATAGGTGACCCCAGAGAAGGCAAGGCCCCAAAGCTAAGGGCAGATGCAAGAACTGGCCAGAGCGTGAGAATCAGCCCACAGGGCTGGAGACCTCTGAACTGTTTGCCCCCATCAGGTCCCTCGGAGGGAGTGTGTGCACTTGGGGCGGTGCTCCCCTGGGAACACATCTGTGCTGCACCTCATCCGTGTCTGCAGGTGCGTGGAGGGGGTTTCTGCTCCAGTCTGCGCTTGTCTTTCTTCTCTCGGGGTGACCTCTCTGCCTCTGAATCTCTGCCACTGGCCTTGTGGTTTCTGAATCCATCTCTGACTAACCTTGTCTCTTTTCTCTTGTCCCTTGGTCCCTTTTTTTCCCTCTGTGCCAGCCCCTGTCTTTTGCTGCCTCTGTGTGTCCTTCCTGCAGTGCTTCTGGGTACTCCCATCCTCCTTCTCCCAGCCCCACTGTGTCTGTCTGTCTGTCTGGTTAGTACGGGTACTCTGGCAGGAGGATCATTCCTGTGGCCTCTGCCTCACTCTCTGATCTTTGTTTCATTTTGGTTTTTTGAGACAAGATCTATGTAGTTTAGGCTGGCCTTGAACTTATGGCAATTCCGTCCTCTGATCTTAACCTGGTCTCCACTCTCTCTGATAAGGTGGGAACCTCAGATCCTGTGCTAGCAGCAAACTCTACCCTAGTGGTGGTGGGGAGCTCCTTGACTGGGGAGAATACTGGGAGTGGGGGGAATAACCTAAACCTGGGGTTCCTTAGACTGTACTGAAGGACCAGGGATGGAGAATTCTGTGGGGAAAAGAGCTTAGGGGGAAAGGTGATTCGGTGAAAATAAAGATATGATTTAGGGTGTTGTTGTTTGTTGAGACAGGGTCTTGCCATGCAGTCCAGGCTGGGTCTCAAACTTGAAGCAATCCTCCTGCCTCAGCCTTCCTACTGTTGGGCTTCCAAGAGTGTGCCACCACACTTCACCAGATCTAAGGGGGTTCTGGAGAAAGCGATGCTAGACCCCGAAGAAGAAGGCTCCTGGGGGTGGGGTATGATTCTCAGGGAGGGGGTTAGTGGGGAGAGAACTCTCCTAAGGGATACAAACTCCGGGGAAAGGTAGATTTGGGGAATGGGCTTTGAGGGAGGAAGATGTGAGGCTATTCTGGGGGAGGTGTTCTGGGAAAGGTGGGTGTGGGAGGAAAGGGAGGTCCTGGAGAGGGATTCCTGAGAAGTGGGGCTTGAGACGAAGATTCTGGGGCCGAGGAGCGATTCAAGGGAAGAAAGGAATCTGGGCTGAGGGTTCCTAACAGATTTGAGGGAGGTCTCTGAGTGAAGGATTCTGGGAGACCAAAGTTCCGGAGAGGAAAATGAAAGGAAGGAAATTCTGGTGGAAGGTAGTTTTATAGAGAAGGGAGCCTGGGGGCCAGAATTCTGGGAATCCGGTTTGATTTCTCGCAGCATATTTCCCCATCAGCGACTCCGAAGGGGATTTTAGGAGAAGGAAGTCTAGATAGAGGGGAGTAACACTGCCTGGGTAGGAGGCTGAGACTCGACCTAGAGGGGCAGAGGGAGAGTGCAAGACAGCCAAAATAACCGGGATTTAGCTCAGTGGCACAAGAGCCTGCCTGGCAAGCACGAGGTCGTGAGTTCGATTCCCGACACCAAAGGAAAAAAAAAAAGTCCAAATGCCAGTGAGAGCTAGCGGAAACGCAAAACGACCAAAGCTACTAAAACCGACTCTGAGCCGGGCATGGTGGCGCAAGCCTTTAATCCCAGCATTCGGGAGGCTGAGGTAGGAGTGCTGTGAGTTCGAGGCCGGCTTGGGCTACAACGCGAGCGTAAGGCCAGCGTGAGCTACATAGTGCGACCCTGCCTCAAAAAACTAGGGCTCAGCCCGGCGTGGTGGCGCACGCCTTTAATCCCAGCACTCGGGAGGCTGAGGTAGGCGGAGCGTTGTGAGTTCGAGGCCGGCTTGGGCTACAGCGCCAGCGTAAGGCCGGCCTGAGCTACATAGTGCAACCCTGCCTCAAAAACCAGGGCCGGGAGTTTGGCTCAGTGCCTTAAGCGCCTGCCCTGGCAGGCACGAGGCTGTGAGTTCAATCCCCGGTACCGCAAAAAAAAAAAAAAAAAAAAAAAAAAAACTAGGGCTGGAAGTTTGGCTCAGTGGCTTAAGCGCCTGTCTGACAGGCGTGAGATTGTGAGTTGGATCCTCGGTGCCGCAAAAATAAATAAATAAATAAAAAATAAAGCCGACTCTGACCCAGAGTCTCCGTCTGCATCCTAACTCCCCCTCCCCGCCCCAGGTCCATCCTCTCCTTTCCCAGAAGCCTTTCACGCAGCTATCAGAGGCCCCGCCCCAGTTACACGGGAAGCCGTAAAGCGCTCTCTTGTCGTGATTTGGTGCTCAAGACGCATGCGCAGACCCTGAAAAGCAGCTTGGGTGGCGCGGAGCTTCCCTTTTCCGGTTGCGGCTCCGCGCGGTGAGGAGCTCTCGTCTACGTTAGCAACCATGCCGTCTAAGGGCCCGCTGCAGTCCGTGCAAGTCTTTGGTCGCAAGGTAGGTCAGGCGCTGGATCGGTGGTGTCTGTGGGAGGCCGGGGTCTGGCGGAAGTGTCTGTGGCCAGGCACCGGGGCTCGACCTGGCCGCGGAGCCCAAAGCTCACGTGGACCCGCTGTCTCCGCTTTCCACAGAAGACGGCTACAGCCGTGGCACACTGCAAGCGGGGGAATGGCCTCATCAAGGTGAACGGGCGTCCCCTGGAGATGATCGAGCCGCGCACGCTGCAGTACAAGGTGCTGGGATCCGGGTCGGCGTGGAGTGGAGGGTTCTTGGGAGAGGGGTTGCTGCAGATAATGTTTAGAAGCTGCCTTGGGGGAAAAATTTTTGCTTGGTGATATAACTGTGCCTGGCTTTGGGAGATGTAAAAGGCAAAACCTGGGCGTTGAAGGTTTAGTGGATACTTTCAAAACTGAGCTATTTGGAAGCTGACCCAACCAAAGGGACCACCAGCAACGGGAATAGCGAACTATGAGGCCTGATTTATGTTTTCTCTCTTACGAACATGGGTTACCTGGAGACAAGGATTAATGTTCTGTTCTCATAAAGCTCGTGTCTGAAGTAGGTCTGGACGTTAGATATAGGTGGTATTACAATAGAAGAGAACTGAGGTCTTGCCGGGCATGGTGGTGCACACCTGTAATCCCAGTACTCAGGAGGTTAAGGCAGGAAGGATCGTTGCAAGTTTGAGATCAGCCTGGGCTACAAAGTGAGCTCAAGTCCAGCCTGAACTGCATAACGACAAAATTAACCAAAAAATAGAGAATTGAGGTGTTTTTAAATACTTGACTGTGAAAGGGAGTTCTCTGCTCCCTGCGTGAATCATTTTCTTTGGCTGTGAGTGAAAAGAGACTTAGATTACAGAGTTGAGTTAGACTGTAACAAGAATATGTCTGAGATTGATTTCTATGGTAGGTACTGGGTATTGTGGTCATTGTTGGCTATCAGTTTATTCGAAGAATGTGTATATACAGTCTTGTGTTGAGCTTTAGAAATAGCAGTAACCCAGATGATCCTAGGTCCTGCCCTCATGGAGCTCCCAGATTAATGAAAAGATGGTCATGTGTCCCAGACTTACAGGGATATAGATTGTACTCAGTACCAGAAACTAGTCCAAATGGTCAAGGCTGGGACATGGAGCCCAGAAAAAGGGTAAAGGGGAGATCCTGTGACCTGAGATCAAAGGCAGATAAGACATAAGTGTCCAAGGCACTGGTGAAAGACATAGAGCTAGGAAGGGGAGAGTATGGCAGAGGCTGCAGTGTGGTGACAGTCTGACCCCACCTCCTTGCGCTTGTGTATTGAGGCTGGTGGTGGTGGTAGCAGCAGCCATACAGATAAAGAGGAATGCCCGGTAATGTATCTAAGCTGCCTCAGGTTATAACTTAAAAACTATTCCTGTCTCGATAGTTACTGGAGCCTGTTCTGCTGCTGGGCAAGGAACGGTTTGCTGGTGTTGACATCCGTGTCCGTGTGAAGGGTGGTGGTCACGTGGCTCAGATTTACGGTGAGTCCCAGGGCACATGGTTGTGAAATGGTCCTGGGATCAAGGCCCTTGTCTTGGACCTTCACAAAGCTGATGTACCTCTGCACTGTGTGTCTTCCTTGTAGCTATCCGTCAGTCCATCTCCAAAGCGCTGGTGGCCTATTACCAGAAATGTAAGTACAAGTGGGTCCTTCCTAGTGGGTGAATAGGTACCAAGTCAGAGACTGAGATTATCTAAATCTTCACCGTTTCTCATCTCCAGATGTGGATGAGGCTTCTAAGAAAGAGATCAAAGATATTCTCATCCAGTACGACCGGACCCTGCTGGTAGCTGATCCCCGTCGCTGCGAATCCAAAAAGTTTGGAGGCCCTGGTGCCCGTGCTCGTTACCAGAAGTCCTACCGATAAGCTCATCATAAGAAACATCATTGACCTTTATAATAAATTTGGAATTTTAAGGTTGCAAGGACTGTGCCTTGGTCTCTGGTAGTGGGTCTCTGATTAGATGGAATACAAGAGAGGCCTGTAGCCCATTGCTAGTCTTGATTTTAGCCCTTCCAGAAGTGTGGCTAGGTGGCAAGTAGGAGCTGACCCAGTCTGTTTCCCTGTGTTTCCAGTGGAATCCAGTGTGCAGGCACAGTAAGGTGTGGTTGTGGGCAGTCTGGCTATGGAGCTTATAGGGTGTGCAGGCGTGTACACCCCAGCCCATCTTAAATGTCATTTAATTGGTTCGTGATGGTGGGGATTGAATTCTGTGCCTTCACATTAAGCTACATTCTTAGCCATTTTGCTGTTTATTTTTTGTGGTTCCAGGCCTTCACACTGAGTTCTATCTCTAGCCATTTTTTACTTTGAGACAGGATTTCACTAGGTTGCTCTGCTTGGCTTGAATGTGTAATCTTCCTGTCTTGTCTGAGAGGTCAGAGTTTAGGACTATAGGCATGCACTACCATACCCCAGCTTTTTGAGATGGTTTCACTGATTGTCCTGGGTAGCCTTAAATTCTTCAATCTACTGTCACAGTTTCCCAAGTAGTTGGGTTATAGGCAGACAGGTGCCACCACACTCAGCATTATCCATGTTTTTAGTTCTTCTGTTGCTGTTTTGGGAATTTTTTTTGTTTAATGTGTTTTGCATTTTGAGGCACGGTGTTGCCTTGAACTCACCTGGCATCCTCCTACCTGAGCCTCAGAGTGCTGGGATTGCAGGCATGTGCCACGACACCCAGCTGTGGTGGGGTTTTTTGTTTGTTTGTTTGTTTTGTTTTGTTTTGTAAAGTGTCACTGTGTAGTTCAGGATGGCCTTGAACTCATTGTGTAACCATGGCTGGCCCTAACTCATGGCAGTCCTCCTGCCTGACTCCCCAGTGCTGGGATTACAGGCGTGTGCCACCACAACTGGCTTCCTTTGCTGCTGTTTTTGTTTGCTGTTGGGGATCAAACCTAGAGCCTTCCACATGCTAAGAAACCTCTTCCTCTTGCACTGCACCTCTGGGTGCCAGGTTTTTTTTGGTACGGGGGATCGAACTCACAACTTTGCGTCAGCCAGGCAGGTACTTATGCCACTGAACTATATCCCCAGCTGTGTTTTGTTTTTAAGGTATTGTCTCACTATGTTGCCCAGGCTGACCTTAAACTCCTGACCTCAAGTGATTTGCCTGCCTCAGCCTTAATAGTTCTGGGTCTATTGTACATATCACCACACCCAGCCTCACTGCTGTGTTAGTGGCAGGAAGGACAGAGGAAGTATACAAGGTCAACAGTAATCTTTAATGAAAAGAAACCAAGGACAAACTGCCGGAGTAGGATCTGTGAAGTCAGCAGTTGAGAAGGAAGGCTGTGCCTGGTTTAAGAGGTTTTGTTTGTTTTACTTATTTTTTGAAACTGTCTTGGTACATAATTCAGGTTGGCCTTGGCTTCGTTGCGTACCCCAGCCTGGTCTCAAAGGGATCCTCCTGCTTCAGCTTCTGGGATTACAGGATTATAAATGTGTACTATCATGCCTGGCCAAAAAGTTGTATTTTATGGTGTTAGGGGTTTTACTTAAAAGATCCTTTACACTGAGCTACATTCCCAGTTCTTCTATTTTATTTTATTTATTTATTTTTTTTTTGCGGCACCGGAGATTGAACTCACAACCTCGCGCCTGCCAGGGCAGGCGCTTAAGCCACTGAGCCAAACTCCTGGCCCTGGTTTTTTGAGGCAGGGTCGCACTATGTAGCTCAGGCTGGCCTTGCACTCGCGTTGTAGCCCAAGCCGGCCTCAAACTCGCGTTGTAGCCCAAGCCGGCCTCAAACTCACAACGCTCCGCCTACCTCAGCCTCCCGAGTGCTGGGATTAAAGGCGTGCGCCACCACGCCAGGCTTCTATTTTATTTTTTGAGACAAAATCTTGCTGTACAATTCAGCCTGTCGTTGAACTTGAGGCGATCTTCCTGCTTCAGCCTCCCAAGTGCTGGAATTATAGCCACACACCACCATGTCTGGTTTTTATTTTTGAGATAAGGTCTTGATAAGTTGCCCAGCACATGGGGAATACCTAGTAGTGTGTTGCTGTGGATTAACTGCCTTTAGGTTTTTTTTTTTTTTTTTTTGGTAGAGGAAGGAAGATACAAAAGTGAAAGTGACATTGAGCTGGGCAATCAGCTGAGGCTTTTGATTCCATGTTAGGCAGCCACAGATTGTCCAAAAGTGCCTGTCCCTGCCCTACAGCCCTCAGTTTGGGGGCTGTCTGCTCAGAGTAGTCCACTTTTGGGAAGTACATGGGGTTGTGGGGCCCACCAAGAGGTACCCGACCCAACCTCACAGTTGGATAGGCTCTGGTTGACATCTGAGCCAGGATGTCAGACTAGTCGGACCATTAACTTCATTCCCTTTCGTGGTTTTTTGTTTTTTTTTTTCCTCTTGTCCTGGGGATTGAGCCCAGGGTTTTCACACTCAGCTATATCCCTCTTAATTTTGAGACAGGATCCCACTATGACCTGTGCTCAAAACATGACCCTCCTGCCCCAGCCTCCCAGAGTGCTGAGATTACAAGTGTGTGCCACCATACCTGACCATGTTTTTTGACGGTTCTCTTTGCTTGCTTACACCCTTTAAACACTTCTGTGCTATGTGCTCATGAGGGGACATTGCAGTGACTGTACCAACTTCCCGTCTTCCAAGGAGTCTCAAAATAGTGTTTCTGGAGGAATAGGAGGAGTTGGGGTGGAAATGATTTCACAGCCAGGGAGCCAGAGGAAGTCTGAGCTTCGCTGTTGAGATGGTGGAAATCTTCCAGACAGACTCAGCCTTTGCAGATAGCAGGAGGAACTGCTTGAATGTCAGTTGAGGGCAAAGTTTCACAGATTCACTGTCCAGTGGCCCTGTTTGTATATATTTGGCCTTCCCAATACAAGAGCCGTACTTCAAGTGCTCTGGAGACCTGTGTGGGCTTCTCAGAACAACGCCATTGTCAGCAAAAGTTGGGTGAGACAGCACTGACCAAGTACCCAGAAGGGAAGGAGGCTCACTGAGCGCCAGTGAGGTGCCAGCCTAAGCTTCCCAAGGTGGGTCTTCATGATGGCCATGAGGTTGGTAACATGGGAGTCCCCTTGTTACTGGATGAGAAAAATACCCTGGTGCAAAAAAGTGTTCTTGCCTGGGGTTTAGCTCAGTGGTGTAAGCGCCTGCCTGGCGGGGCGAGGTTGTAAGTTTAATCCCCAGTACCCAAAAAAAAAAAAAAAAAAAAGTGTACTCTAGCTCAGCAGGTTTTTTTTTTTTTTTTTTTTGCAGCCCCGGGGATCAAACTCACAACTTCACACCTGCCACATAGGTGCTTAAGCCATTGAGCCAAACTCCCAGCCCTAGTTTTTTGAGGCAGGGTCACACTATGTAGCTCAGGCTGGCTTTGCGCTGGCATTGTAGCCCAAGCCAGCCTTGAACTCAATGCTCCTCTTACCTCAGCCTCCAAGTGCTGGGATTAAAGGTGTGCACCACCATACCCTGCTAGGTTTTTTTGTTTTTTTGTACTGGGAATCGAACTCAGGATCTTGCACTTGCCAGGCGGGTGCTTTGCTGCTGAGCTAAATCCCCAACCCTCAGCAGATTTTGTATAGGAGTTGGAGTTAATTTGTGTTAGGTAGGTAAGGAGAGTAGGGGGCACCACTCTTTGTTTTGAGATGAGCTCTCACTATGTTGCCCATTGCTATGCTCTTCCCTAATTCCTGGGCTAAAGTGACCCTCCTGCCTCAGCTTCCCAAGTTCTGGAACTCCAGGCTGCAACTAGCTTCACTCAACCTTAGCTGTCGCTCTAAAAAAAAAGCCGACCAGGCAGATGATGTTTGACTGCAAGAAGGGCATGCCTGAGGGAGTGGGAACTAGGGCCATGAAGCAGAGGTAGGAGTCGGGCAGAAGGGAGGGACAGAATTCACAAATACCGGAGGAGGGACTAAGACAGGTAGTCCTGGGGCCCAAAGTTTTCCTATGAAGTTCAGAGATCTCTTTATTGAGGCTCCCAGCTCCTTCCCAGAAGCACAGCTGGGACACATCTGGAGAGGGGGCCCGCCTCTCCTTAGCCACTCCTGGCTCGGAGTAGACAGCCCCTTCTTCCCTGCCTCCCCGAATACCGGGAATTCCGGCGCTGCTGGGAGCCCAAGCCAGGCTGGGAACTTTTCTTCAGCCGGGAATGTACAGCTGGGGGCGGCTGGGAATGTGCGGCCAGGGTGGAGGAGGGGAGGGCCAGCCCCGGTCCTGACCCTTGAAGACCGCCGTGGAGTCTTTGATCACTGTAGGCTGAGGAGGCCACGTGAGCTACTGTGGCCCCCAGGACTCAGCCTAGACCCTGGTGCACAGCAGTTAGTCAATAAACCAGAAGTAGAAGCCACTAGCTAACATTTATTGAGCCAGGCCTGTGCGGGCTGCCTAACTCAGTACCAGAATCTCATGGGCCCCAGGGAGCAACAGGCTATGAGCTAACCTTATAGGGCCAAGGAAAGGCTCCCCTTGAGCCCCTGGTGATAGAAAAGTACTTTGGTACTGGACAGGCACTCAAGTTTAAGAGCATGGACTTGAGCAAGGTTGCAGGGCTTTGTCCAGCTCTGTCCCCTCCTAGCTGTGGGACTGGGCAGATCCTTTTTCCATGCCTCCCTTGCCTCATGCCTAAAGCTATTAAAAGAGCCGTCCTCAAGGGAGCCGGGGATGCGGCCCAGCGAGAGCGCTTGTCTAGCATGCATGGGGCTGTGGGTTTGATTCCAGCACCAACCAAAAACAACAAAAACCAACAAAAACACACCCTCACTTGCCTTTTAGGGATATAGTGAAAACCCAAATTGAATAAGCTCACAGAAAACTGACTGGAATGCTCATGGCATGCAGCTAGTTCTCAGTCAGCTTTTTGCCATTACCCAGTTGCTAACATTCAAGAGTCCCAGGCTCTGCTCTGGAGGTTGATTCAATAGGGCCCTCATATAGGTCCTGGGGATTCTCGGCTGAGCCAGAGGCCCCAGGTATATCTGGGAAGTGAGAGGGTATGCTCACTGGATGCTAGATGGGGTCACTCCTAGGAGACAGCCACTGTCATTTTGAACACAAGAAAACAGGCTCAGAGAGGAAGGCCACACAGCAAAGAGAAAAGATGGGACTTAAGTTCACCACCATGATACAGTGAATTGTTGGGGAGATCAGTGCACTAAAGCACAAGATGCTACCTATTTGATAGCAGCTATCATCATTAAACTGCTTAAATTATGCTCCTCACTGAGCCCAGCATTGTAGGAAGGAGGGGGCAGGCGGGTCCCACCATAAAAGCCTTTTGTCTATGATCTGAATTATTTTGTGGGAGGGAGCATGTTGAGGAATTGTTGCAGTTCCAAAGGAGGGGGCGAAGGATGTGATGTGTGGGTAGGCACAAGAATTGGGATATTCATGAGGATGGGTGGGTGGGGCACTGCCAAGGGAAATCGAAGCCCCTTGTCTGATCCACCTGGGTGTTACCATGGAACTATCTCCCAAGTTCTGTAGCATCAAGATCCAGAATCCAAATGAGGGACAGATGGGCTAATGGATTTGGAAACTGGTGAATGAGGTAGATGAGATGGAAACGGGGAGGGAGGGTTGGAGGTGGACAGGTAGGATGATAGATGGATGAATGGGCTGACAGAATAGAATGCTCCCTGGAGGAAGGATGGAAGAAAGGGGTAGAGCCACCTAGATAAGCAAGGCACACAGGTAAGATAGTAGTTTGGAAGATGGAGTTATACACCAGAGGGAAAGACAGATGGAGGAAGAGTTTGCCATGTGACATGAATGGATATTTGTGGGACATGAGCTGGATGCTCAGTAACTTGCTAAGAAAATGAACTTCAAGGGATCTATCTGGTGTACACCCCCCCACTTGTCATTTTTTGAGATTGGGTCTTACTACGTAGTTCAGGTTGGCCTTAAACTCATGGGAACCCTCCTCTATCAGCCTCCTGAGTGCTAGGATTATAGGGCCTTTTCTCAGTACTGGGTATGAACCCAGCACCTTGCACTTGTTGGCAACTGCCCTTCCGCTGAGCCACATCCCCAGCTGGGAAGACTTAACCTGAATTTCCCAATGAACGGTTCATGAACACCTTGACATTACACACCTTGAAATTACTAGGTTCATTTCTAGTAATTCTGGAAGACTTTTGAGATCCCCCAAATTTTCAGAACCAGTGATCATACTGAATGAGCTCTTCCCAGTCATTACATCTTGTCACCGTCCCCCCATATACATCCAGAAGAGGAAAACACACAGAATTCCATATTAACAAAATACTAATGATGCCCCTTCCCCATCCCTGTTGGATCAAAGCAAGGAGGGCAATGTGTGAAAACAGATCCAAGGAGCTAGAAAGCTGCACCCACCTCTAGACTCATGTCAGGGTTTCTGGGTAAAATTCTGGGAGCGTGTGGCACTGGCTGAAGTCATTGCTTTTTGGGAAGCCTGACATCCTGGATCACATACAGAAAGGGGCATCAGGAGCTCCCTGGGTCCTGTGAAGGACCACAGGCTCCTGGGTGGGGGGCTAAGAGAGCAGGGTGGTTCAACCTGACCTGGGCCTTGGCTGGCCGCAGCCGCCCCCCACCACCCACTTGGATGCTGACCGTGGTGGCATAGCTGAGCCGCCTGGCCGGGGGCGGTGCGGGCTGGGGCTGGGGTGGGGGTGAAGGTGCCCGAGATGTGGGAGCAGAGGACCAGGGACCCCGGGAGGCTGAGGGGCCCTCTCCCCCAGGTCCCTGCCTGCGAGCCAGGCTCTGGCTGATGTATGAGGCTGCCAGGTATCTTGAGAGGGCAGCTGCACTGGGGCCCAGGAGTTGACGGGTGGGGCGCGGGGGGCTGTGGGGTGGGGTCAAGTCTGTAGACTCTGACCTGGCAACGAGAAGGACCGAGGAGCCTCCTGGTTTGGGTAACGCCCCAGTGGTCTGAACTGGGGTAGGCAGCAGGCTTTGAATGTCCTGAGGTCTGCCTTGCTCAGGTAAAGTGGCAGCTGGAACACAGATGTTCGGGAATTCTTGCTGCCTCAACACAGGTGTGAGTTTGGGGGCCTGTGTGTCTCCAAGGCCTTGCTCCTGAGGCAGTGGTGTGGCAGTGGGGCGCTGGATGGCTGGGGGGTCACCCTGCTTGGGAAAAGAGGGCAGGGCTTGGGCTTGGATGTCTGTGAGGCCTCGGGGCTGGGACAAAGGGCTGGCAGCTGGAACTTGAATGTCCAGGAGGTCTTGAGACAAAGACAGAGGAGAGCTCGCTGGAATCTGACAGTCCAGGTACCCTCCATGTTCAGGCAGAGGTGAGGCACCTGGAATGGGCATGTCTGGGAGGTCATGTGACAAGCGTGGAGGGGTGCAGGATGGGATCTGATGGTCCAGGCTGCATCCATGCCTCAACAAAGGGTTGATGGCTTGGCCATGGACAGTGGCAGGGCACTGATCATCCCTGGAACCTCCTTCCTCAGCCCCTGGGATGTTGGCTGAGCTCTGGCTGTCCAGGTGGCCTTCTTGCTTGCAGAAAGGGGTGGTGGCTAAAACTATGATCTCAGAACAACTTCTCCGCTTAGGGTTGGCTGGAGTGGTTGGAATTTGGATGTCTACATGGCATCCTTGGTCAAAAGAGCAGCTGGGAGATGGAACCTGTGTATCCACATCACTTTTATGCTCAGGCAGAGGAATGGCAGCTGGAACTTGGATCTCCAGGTGGCTTTGATCAGGCAAAGTTGAAACAGATGGGAGCTGCGTAGCTGGAGGGCCTCCTTGCTTGGGTGATGTGGCTGGGGTTGGGGCATTCTGGAGTGCTCCTTGCTCAGGCAAGATAGGAGGGGCAGGAATGTGGATGTCCAGTTGGCCTTGGTCAGGCAAATCTGAAATGTTTAGACTCTGGCCATCCAGGTGGCCTCTCTGCTTAGTCAAGGGTGTGGCAGCTTGAATCCGGGCAACCGGGCCCAGGGCGACAGACTGCTGGGCACAGGTCAACGGAAAGGCCAACTCACACACCAGCACGTGTCCAAAGGCAGGAAGGGGCCCTGTGTACAGAGGAGAGATCGAGTGAGCACCAATGCCCCAACCCGGGCCACCTCTGCCAACCACATACCCAGAGCTCACCAGGCTCAGCCTGTTCCTGGGGTGGGCAGGGAGTTGGCTGGGGCTGGGCCAGGACCCGAGGCCTGCGGCGGGGGGCATTGGCTGATGCCCGCGTCTCAGCCCGCTGCATCTGCTGGATCCGCTCGCTGTACAGCCGGGCCAGTTCTCGCACGCGGGACGCCGCCTGCTCTGAATGCGGGGCTCCTGCCTTCCCACTCCCACTGCTTCCACCCAGATCCGAGTCCTCCAGGATCAGCAGTGGCTCTGGGAAGCCTGGCCGGGCCAGCTGCCCCTGCTCCAATGCCTGCCAGGCACTCCGGATTTCTGAGCAAGAGCGGAATTCCAGCTCACCTGGGAATCCCTGAGCTTGGGCAGTATCCCGGGGCTGGAAATCTGGGAACGCTACCCCTTCTCCCTCCTCAGCCTGCCTGACCCTGCTTCCTGAGGCGGGCTCTCCCAGTTTTCCAGCACTGCCTCCTGGGAACAGTTCTCTCCTGGTGGTCAGTGCCTCAGTTGGCTCCTGCAGAGGTCCGGGGAACCAGGAGTCACAGGGGAGGGCGGGAGAAGCGGAAAGATTAGGAATACTGGGGCCATCAGGCATGGCTGGAAGGCAGGGCATTTCAAAAACACTGGGAATGTCAGAGAGACTGGGACGGTGGGGAACTTCGGGAATCTCAGGGAGGCTGGGTATGTCAGGAATCTTGGCGAGGCTGGAAATGTCGGGAATTTCAGCTGCACCAGAATTCTCAAGCCCCTCTAAGACATGGAGTGGGGAAGGCTCCCGTTCATCCATCTCCAGCTCGTCCTCCTCCTCTTCCTCTGAAGAGTCTCGGCTGGGCAGGGCTTGGAATGTGAGGGTTTCGCTGTCGGCTGGCACCTGGGAGTCTCCAGGGAACTTGGGAATGTCATTGGTGGCTGGCTATACAGGCATAGAAAAAAGCCAAAGATACCAGGGTGGGTTGGTGAACCTGCTCCTTGCTCTCTGCCTGCCGGAGTCCTGAGCCCCAAGAATGCTGTGACGGGATGCCCAGCTCACCCCCAGATCCCGGAGGCCTCTCTGATTCAGCAGTTCCAGGATTTCCTCAGTGATTGAGGTTCCAGAGGGGTCCAGCGTGGGGGGCCCAGCATCCTCCAGGTCTTCAGGGGGTGCAGAAGCTGACACTGGTGGCTGTGATTCTGAGGGGGCATAGAGCTCCCCTTCACTGCCAGCATGCTGTGCAGAGGAGAGGGGATGAAGGCGAGAAGCAGGAGAGTCCCGTCCCTTTCCTTACCAGATGGGGAATCTGAGCCTCAAACTGCACCCCCTCGACTTATTTTTTCAGTACTGGGGATTAAACTTGGTCTCACACATGCTCAGCAAGTGCTTTACCCCACTAAGTTACATGTTTATCTTGCTGTTTGTTTTTTTCAGTACTAGGGATGGAACCCAGAACCTTCACACTGAGCTATATCCCCAGCTCAGTTTTTCATTCTGAAACAAGTGTCTCACAAAGTCTCTCAGTTGCCTAGGTGGGCCTTAAAATTGAGCTCTTTCTGCCTCAGCCTACTAAGTAGTTGGGATACAGGCGTGTGCCACTGCACTCAACCCAATTCATCTTTCCTTCTTCTTCCTTTTTTTATTTTTTATTTTTGTGGCACTGGGGATCGAACTCACAGCCTCGTGCCTACTAAGCAGGCGCTTAAGCCACTGAGCCAAAGTCCCAGCCCTAGTTTTTCGAGGCAGGGTCGCACTATGTAGCTCAGGCCGGGCTTGTGCTCGCGTTGTAGCCCAAGCCGGCCTCGAACTCACGCTTCTCCTACCTCAGCCTCCCGAGTGCTAGGATTAAAGGCGTGCGCCACCATGCTGGGCGGTTTTTTGGCTTTTTGAGACAGGGTCTCACTATGCAGTTCAGGCTGGCCTTGAGCTCACTTTGTAGCTCAGGCTGGTCTCAGACTTGTAACAATCCTCCTGCCTCGGCCTCCCGAGTGCTGGGCCTTCCTTCCTTCTTAGGACAGGGTCTCACTATGCACTTCAGGCTGACCTCAAACTCATGGCCATGTTCCTGTCAAGTACAGAAGTGGGCCACCATGCCCGACCCAAACCTTTTATTCAGACCCAGGATTTTGGAATTTAAGCTTTCTTCTCCATCAGACCCAAGAGTCCAGGTTCTCGGATCCTATTCAGGCCATTTCTTACCTTGAATATAGGCTTAGCTGGGGACAGACAAGGAGAGAAAAGTCACTGAGATGTAGGCGTATAAGTGATTCTTTATAACTTATGAGCTGCCTCATCCCGTCCTCCCCATCCACCCTGGGTATCCCCCAGGGAAGGACAGACAGACAGACAGGAGCCAGTCACTGACCGTTCTGTGGAAACCCGACAAAAGAGTCCTTCACCGGCTCTGGGGAGGACAGAGTTACGTCAGCACCCATATCTGCCCGAGTGCCTGGCTCACCTTGGGCAGTAAACTCACCTGACTGCCTGCGGCCACGGCGGCTACTGGGGGGTCCCGGAGACGGTGCTGTGGAGGCAGGGGAAACGCAGTGAGGAGCCCAGCTCCAGGAACTGGGGGGAGGGGCCACACTCAGCACCCCATCTCATTTACCTGTGTTCCTCCGTCCAGGGGTGAAACCTTTAGTATCTTGAGGTCGGGGAGACCCAAGTGGGGGTGTTGGGGGCTCTGAGATAGGCTTACTTTTTGGAGCACCTGTGGGGAGAGTTTTGGGGCTAACAGCCTACTTTTTGCCCAAAAGTAATTCTTCTGAGCATCCTCCCAACCCAAGTCCCAACTCACAGTGCAGGCTGTTTTCAAGGAGGACCTGTTTTGCCTGAAACAGACGAGGATAAGCATTAGAGTGGGCTGGTCCCAAGCACCACGGCCATTCCAATGAATGGGTGCTTCTACAGGTCAGGCCCACGCTGTGACTGACCACTGCTAAGCCTCACCACAGCCCTAGGAGACAGCCATGATCATTCCTCCAGGTGAGTAAGTCGAGACCCAGAGAGGTTATTTGCCCAAGGTCACAAAGCAGAAAGACAGGCAGTGGTGGGGTTCAAATTCGTATAGCATAGTTCTGCATGTTTAGCAATCATATTACAAAAGTGTGTTTGTTTACTCACAGGGTTTTTTGTTATTTTCTTTCTGGTACCGGGAATCGAACTGAGGACCTTGTGCTTGCCAGGCAGGCACTGTGCCACTGAGCTATATCCCTGGCCCTCACAGGGTCTTTTAATACTATTGGGGGGTTCTCCAGCACTCCAAGGGCATCGCACTGCAGTAGGAGCCCTACCTTAGCTGGGATGGAGGCGGGGTGGTTCT
Source organism: Dasyprocta punctata (assembly GCA_004363535.1). Taxonomy (NCBI): domain Eukaryota; kingdom Metazoa; phylum Chordata; class Mammalia; order Rodentia; family Dasyproctidae; genus Dasyprocta; species Dasyprocta punctata. The sequence continues at coordinate 127,904 of RJWM01000824.1, read as the reverse complement.
CAAAGAAGAGGCGCTGGAGACAGTGAATCCACAACCTCTTTTCTTCTTGGTTCTTGGCCTGGGGGCAAGTGGGGTGGATGTAGCCAGGGAGCTAAGAACAGGTCCAGGGTGAGGGTGTCTGCTGGGCCGGCCCCACCTGTGCTCACCTGGAGCAGGTGCCTGTGCTTGGGAATGGTGAGGTCGGACACCTTGAACCCTAGAGGGTCTCGAGGGCTCTCGCTCACACTCAGGTTGCAGCACTGGGGAGGAGGGGACAGCAAGCTCAGGCTCAGCCATGAGATGTACCTGGGTCCCTACCCACCAGCTGGGCTATGCTCTCTCCCCCATCAGACCCCACTCCCACCATTAAGAGGGGCGCATTGCTCCCCAGGAAGACACTGCCTTGTGGGCACATCCAGCTCTGTCTTGCAAGTCTCAGTCCCACACAACCCCTTAACGATTTTTTTTGTCTTTTTTCCTTCGCAGTGCTAGGGACTGAGCCCAAAGTCTCACAAGTGCCAGGCAAGCGCTCTACCACTGATCTACACCCTTAGTGTCCTGGTCCCCAGTTTTCAAACAGGGTCTCACTAAATTCCCCAGACTGGACACAATTCCTCACCTTTCCACTTCAGTCTCCCAGGTTGCCAGGATCACTACACCTGCATTATCACACCTGGCCTCACCTCTATTCTTTTTTTTCTTCTTTCTTTCTTTCATTTTTTAAAGACAGGGTCTCAAGCCGAGCATGGTGGTACACACCTGTAATTCCAGCCAGCACTTGGGAGGCTAAAGCAGGAGGATTGTTGCAAGTTCGAGACTAGCCTAGGTTACAAAGTGAGCTTAAGGTCTGCCTGAACTGCATAGTGAGACAGACCCTGTCTCAAAAAAAAAAGACATGGTCTCACTGTGTATTCCAGGCTGGCCTTGAACTCAGTGATTTTTCTGCCTCAGCCTTTCCAATGTTGGGATTACAGGTGTGTGTCACCATGCCCAGCCTTACCCCTATTCTTGAACTCAAGAAAATGTGACTCTTTCAAGTCAGGCTGTCACTGGTTCATCCCTTTAGACACGCAGGTGTAGGTACACAGAATTCACCTTGTAAAAGTGCAGCCCCACTCCATCCCCAAACTCACAAAGATATGGCCCTTGTACATGTATTCTGGGCCCCGGCGCTTGGCCACGAGCAGCATCCGTGAGAACAGGAAGAGCAGACGCTCACCCCCTCGAAGCCGGGGCCCGCTGCCTCCACCACCTCGGAAAGCGCCTTCCAGCACCAGCTCCCCAAAAGCACTGAGCTCTGGGCCGGTCCAACCTCCTAGGCGCCGTTGCACCTCCTGCAGGGACCCACCAGGCACACAGACAGGTATGGGCGGGCAACACAAACAAACAGGACAAGACGGGGGTTGGCAACAGGGACACGCTGACTGAGCCAACCCCCCAGGCCGTGTAGCACTGTCCCATCCTCATGGCCCCTCACAGCTGGCCTCGCCTCCCACCCCGCCCCGGGCCACCTGGAGGCGTGCTGCGTGCTCCTGCTTGCGCTTCATGTCATTGATGTACCAGGCGACTGCTGTCATGGACACAATGGCTTCCTCCACCATCTCACGGCCTCCAGCATCCGGGCCTTCTGCCCAGTGCTTGCCTAGTTCCTGACGGCAGCACCAGGCATAGAGGGCAGAGAGGAAGACAGAGAAAGAGAGAGAAGATGAACAAGAGGGACAGAAGACAGAGAAATGTGCAGGGAGAGGTAGATTCCGTGGGATCCTGGGTGTCAGTCTTCTCTTGCCAGGAAGACCCGACACCACCACTGGCCGTTTCTAGGGCCCAGATGGCTCCCTGGGGCGCAGTTTATCAGAGAAAGGCAGAAGAGTCTCAGGCCTTGCAGGGCTCTTGGGCTCCTTCTTGAAGCAACACTAGGTGACCAAGGTGTGGGACCCCGCCCATCCCACTCCTGGCCAGGTCCCCAGGGGCCAAAGCTGACCTGCAGTAGCAGATGGTACTTGAGGATGCGCTGAACAGGTTTGAGCAGGAAGCTCTGCAGGGGCAGCGAGTGACGAAGCTGGGCCTGGCGCTCCTGCAGCCATAGGGCTGCTGGCGGGGACAGTGACAGCTCCCGGAGCAGGGCCAAGGAGCTGGGGGCATAGCATGGGTCAGGAGGGGCTGGTAACTCCAGTGGATAGGGCTGGGAGGGGTCCGAGAGTGACCAGGGTTTGGGGGCAGTCAGGGTCTGGCAGGGGTTGGGGGCAGTGAGGGAGAGGTCAGCTAGCATCCTGGTCTGGCAGGGATGATGCTGAGGGGGTGGCAGAGAAGAGGAGGGAGGGCTGGGACATCAGCTCAGGGCGCGGCCTGGGGCCCAGGGGCACCCTGCGCCTCACCTGGGGTAGTTCATGCAGTATAAAGTGTAGATGTCAAAATCCTCGCTCTGTGGGGGACATGGCAGTCAGGGAGATGCCAGGTCCTGGCTCCCCTACCCACTCCAGCCTTGCACAAGCTGCTGTCCCCTAGTCAGGCTCCTCCTGGCCCAGCCCACCTCCGCTTGCTCACCCTCTGCACGAAGCACTCGGCGATGCCCCCGGCGCTGCTGCTGCTCTCCAGGTCCTCCAAGAGCTCGCTGTAGGGGACAGAGTGTGAGCACCTGCCCTGCCTCCACATCACCCCAGGGGAGGCCTCCAGGAGGTATCCAACAGCCTGTGGGAGCTGGGGGGCTCAGTGACTGCTAGGCTCCCTAAAGGGATGTCATATCCTGAGCATGGCTATATGTGAGACCAAAACCTCCTCAGACTGTGTCCTTGGATAGCTTTATGATCTCTCCGCCTGAAGGCTTGTCATAGCTGAACTGGGATGAGGGGGTATATGCTGCCCACCATGGCCCCAGGGATGATCTTAAAATCCCGCGACCTCCTCAAAGGACCTGGAGCATCATCAGCCCTGACAGCCTTCACATGACAGTGACCAACCATCCTGTTTTGTCCAAGTCCAAACAGTGTCCCTGGATGAGAGACATGGAGTGCTAAAAGTTGGGAATGTCCAGGGCAAAACAGGACAAGGTGGTCACACAAATGTTCACATGGTCACAACCTGTGGGTACCATATGACTCTTGGATTCATCATGATCCCAGACCTGACACAGCACTGATGCCAGCCCGGCCCCAAACTGTGGACCTCGTCTGCATGCTTAGACTCCTGTCCCTACTCTGAGCCCTCATTCTGTGCCATGACCCCTGCCTGAGGTCACCATACCTCATGGAGTAGCCTGAAGAGGGAGCTAAAGGGTTTCAAGGCATTTATTTATTTGTTTATTTATTTTTTGTGGTACTGAGACCGAACCCAGAGCCTTCACGCTGTGCTACATCCCCAGCACTTTTTAAATTTTTTTATTTTGAGAAAGGGTCTTGCTAAGTTGCCCAGGCTGGGCTCAAACTTGTGATCCTACTTCCTCAGCTCCCACAATGCTGGGATTACAGGTGTGCACCACTATGCCCAGTGGGGTTCTAAGGTTTAGGTTTGGACACAGCCCCCTGAGCCCCGAGTGACCAGCACCCCTTCTTATCCCGCCTCCCCCTAACCTGCTGAACTCGTAGATGTCCTCGATGTTGGCAAACAATGTGCCCACCTGCTCCATGCTCAGCCCCAGGACACTGCCATCCAGCAGAGGGCCCAGGTAGTCCTGCAGGGATGACTGGGTCACCAGGGGCAAGGGCCTGGCCCACCCCCTCTGCCCTGGATCACCTGCCCCCTCACCTCCACGATGCTGCGGAGGTCCCGGACGTAGGCCCGCTCTGTCTCCACGATCTCTCGGGCCACACGCTCCAGCCTTGAGGGTTTTGCTGAACCCGGGATCCCCACAGGTGACAGATGTAGGCGGATAGGGGGCCCTGGTGGGGGCTCTGGCCTGGAGGCTGAGCAGGCTGGGGTGGGCCCTGGGGCTGGGTCCCCTTCAGAGCCCACTGTGCTCAGGGATGTGGAGCTCCCAGAACCTCGAGGGGAGGCCATGGCCGGGGCTGTGGGCGGTGGGGCAGGAGGTCAAGTTCCGCTCCCCATGGCCTCCACACTCCCACACCTGGGTAACCACCTTTCCAGGGGCTCCCTCCTGCCCTCTCCCAGAAGGGCTCTCCCTGGGCTTCAGACCTCTAATTCACCTCCATACATCAGCAGGGAGAGCTTTATTAACCTGCCCATCTGACTCTATCATCCCCAGGACTAAAACCCCTTCAGGATCACATCCAAAACTCCTCAAATCAGTGCAGTGTGACCATGGCCTATCTCTGCAGCCAGCTGTCTTCCTGTCATCTCATCTTATCCCCCACACTCCAGTCACACTCAACACCTCTCAGTTATCTAAAGCAGTGGGCTCTGGGCCTTTGCACACACTACTGCATGAATGTAAAACACTTTTTCTTGTTTTTGTCCAACTCCTTAAAGCCTGACCTATCAAAGGTATTTCCTCTCACAGCCCTGAGCACTGCACCCCAGACCTGCCCCTCTGCACCGTCACTGATTGGGAGGGTCAACTTGGGGCCCTGTGCGGGTGGGGCGGGGCTGTCACCCTGTGTTGCCAGCACTGCACAGCCCCAGAGGGATACGGAGTGGCTTGAAGAAAACATCAGATGCCCACAGGTTCCACCCCTGCCTTGGTCGCTCACCTGTCCGAGTCCCACACACAGCTGGGCAGTCACAGGCTTCGCCTCTGTGGCCACACCCGAGGCTGGGTTTGGACAAGCTCAGTCCGCGAGATCCCTCAGGCATGGCTGAGTGACACAGCAGCCACCTGCAGAAAGTCCCCTTCTTGGGTAGAGGACCTACAGGCCTTCTCGCCGCCCAAACTCACAGATGGGGTGCTGGGAACTAGGGGAGCAGTCTAAATCCAGGGAGGGACCCCCGGGAGCCACAAATGGGGAGGGCAAAGTGACAGAGAGAGGGGGACAAGTAAAGAATTTAGAAAAGAAGATGGAAAGGTTGAGACAAAGAGGAGCGAAGAGAGCAAGAGTCGCAGGAGCCAGAGTCCTGTGTCCCGGGCCCCAGGCTCAGGGATCCTGGGAACGTCTGCGCTCTGGCTGGAGCGGAGGGCGAGGGGCAGGGCTGGGAAAAGCTGTGGGCGGGAGGCCGCGGGGTCCCAGGGGAGGGCGGAGGCTGGGGGACCGGATGCCAGGGTCCTACAGACGGCTCCCTCCCCCGCCGAGGGCTGCGCTGGGGCACTGGCGCCGAACCTCCACCCCTTGCACGGGTCCCTCCGCGACCCCGCCGCAGACCCACCGCCCGGGCCTTCCCCGCGCCTTCTCACCAGCCCGGGTCCCGGATCCCGCCGGCGCCGCGCTCGCCCGCCGGCACGCCCCCTCATTGTTCCGCCGCGCAGCGCCGCCCCCTCCCCCAGCGCGGCCCCTCGCCTCCCCTCGCCTCCCCGGGAGCCGCCCGCAACGGGCGCGGAGCCGGGTTCCTGGTCCGCTCGATCGGGCTCCCCAGGGACGGAGGTGCGGAGCCGGGACCCCGGGGCGTGAACTTCGGGCTCTCAGGCTTCAGGAGCCAGAATCCCGGGTCTCCGGGCGTGGGGTTCAGTATGAATTTCTTGGTGTTCTAAGTAGGGGATGCTGGGAGTCTCCACTCTCCAGACTCAGATGGGGGCGCTGGGACCTCAAATTCCTGAGTCTCTAGGTAGGGCCGTTGGGGGGCGGGTTCCGGAGTTCCCCTAACTCGAGGGGCAGGGATCAAATCACCTCGAGGTGGGAACGCACGGGGTCCCCAATCTTCTGGGTTCCCTTGAAGGAGGGAACGCTGCAGCCCCAAACAGACTTGGTGGGGCCCCAGAGGTCCGAACCCTAAGTTCTTCCAACTCGAGGGTCTCTCGTACTCGGATTTCTGGGAACCGCTTGAGGGAATTACGGTTCTGGATCCTGAGTTCTTCAGAATGGGGTGGGAGACGCCCGGCAGCCAGGGTCCCGCGGGGGCTGATGCGCCGGACCCCTGCCTCCTCCAGGAGGGGGCGCTGGGCGCCTGAGGGTCCTTTAGCCCGGACGCGGGGTCTGGACTTCGAGGTCTCTCAAGGCGCGGTACAGAAATCCTGGACGTCCCGAGACCAGCGACCCCTCAGCCTCCGCGGTGGATAGTACCCGGCTTTGGTGGCAGCAGTGGGCGGGACTGTCGGGTCCCAGTTTTGAGGTGGGGAGGCGGTCGCCGTGGTTTCCCATCCCCCCTGCCGCCAGGGCTCATATCCTGTTCCCGCCCGCTGGGGGGAGGGGCCACTTTCCGGCCTGCGGGGCAACGAAGGGTTAAGACCCCGCCTCCCTAACTCCTGAATATTCATGAGGAGAGTCCTCAGGCAGGCCCCACATTCCTAGCCGCTGCAGGACTTTTCCCTTTTACAGCACGGCCTGTGAAGCGTGAGAATCCGGAACTAGTCATTTTCTTTCTCCTATTGGTCAACTGAAAAATTGTATTTGCATATCCAATCCAAACTAGTGCTGTCCGGCGGTCACGTGGATATGAGTAACTGAAGGACTCAACGGAAAGAGGGTGCGGCTAGAGCTCCAGTGGCGCAATCGGTTAGCGCGCGGTACTTATATAACAGTGCGGGGCGGAGCGATGCCGAGGTTGTGAGTTCGATCCTCACCTGGAGCACTAGTTTTCTTTTGGCGAATTTTTACTTTTCGAATTTATATTTATAAACTTACATAGTTTATAAGCAAACCAAACTACCTACATTATTTTACAAGGATTAACATTTTCATCTGAATTTTTGGGCTCAAATGTCTCCTTTGGCGAACACGAGTGTTGTGTATTGTGGGAAAGTACCATTCCAGTTCTGTACACCAGGGGGCAGTATTACCTCTTGTTAGTCTGAACTTCGAATTGAGTTTACAAATCTTGGTTTAAGAATTCCATAGCGATGTGACAGGCTACAGGTCCTCCGCGAAAAGAATTAGGGGGAGGGCATAGGAGAGGGGGGGAAGTAAGAAGAATTAAGATGTATTATGTATACATACCAATTTCCCATGACTATAATCATGTACTACAAACATGCACTTAAAATATTAAAATAAATTTTAAAAGAATTAAGTACGACCGGGCATGGTGGCACACAACAGTGAACCCAACGCTCCAGGGGCTGAGGCAGGAGGATCCCTGTGAATGCAAGGGCACCCTGGGCTACATAGCGAGCCCTTGTCTTAAAAAAAAAATTTAATTGCATTTGTATGTTAGGTGACAATTAACGTCATGGAGAAAGCAGCAAAGTAAAGAGGTTGAAGAATTGGAGAGGGGTGGTATAGGTCTCAGTGTACTATTCAAGGACAATCTCTTTTTTTTTGGACTGGGAATTGGACTTATAGTTTTGTGTATACCAGGAAAGAACTTATATCACTGAGCTACATTTGCAGCCCTGATAATCTCATTTGAACAGAAATTTGAAGGAGGGAGCGAGCCATGGGGACACCAGAGGAGTGTTGCAGGCAGACAGCAAGCCAGTGGGAAGGCCCTGTGGCCGAAGTGGGCCAGATACATTGGCGCAGCACCTTGAAAGCCTGTGTAACTACAGCAGAGTGAGCATGGGAAAGGGAGAACACGGGAGCCAGGCTGTGTGGCTGAGGACTCACTGGCAGGGCTTTTGACTTGTGATCTGACTCAGGTGTCCTGTTAGACTTTCCTTGGGAGCCTTTTGGGGAGTAGGGAAGAGTCTGAGGGCAGGAGCTCTTGTAGACATCAGGGAGGGGCTGCCTGGAAGGGTCAGTTGGGAAATGACACAAGGGTCCTCAGTGGGGGGGTCATGGTGGGGTTGGAGAGTGGGTTGTAGAAATATGTGTGTGTGTAGATCTGTTTTGAAGGTGATCAGACAGGACAGCTCTTGGCCTGGGCTGTGGGTTTGAGGGAGGAAACAAGAGCCTCCCAGGTCTTAGGTGTCCGCCCTGAACCCTGGCAGCTGGTGGCAGGTGTCATTTTCTGAAGGTGGTTTTTTGGTTTAGGCGCTGGGGATGGAACCCAGCATTTCACACATACTAAACCGTGCTTTACCACTGAGCTACACCTCCAGTCCAGTGTTTTTGTTGATGTTTTATTCTTGGAAGGGTTAAGAGAATCTGCTCTGGCTAAATAAACCACCGGCAATGTCTGTTGCTGTTTCTTTAAGCGTCCAAATCTGTTTCTGTAGCTGTCTGGTCACTGCTTGCTCTCTGCCTTTGAGTCTCTGGGTTTGTTTCCCTCTTTTTCTCCTAAGTACCGGGGTCTGAGCCTTTTCCTAAAGGGAGGCAGCTTCCGGGAAGAGGAGATCAAAGGTCAGAGTGGGCCAAGGAGAGGAACCAGGAAAGCCAGAGGAGGGGAGAGAGAGGAAGGGAGAAGGGGCAGGAGGCTCGAGGGAGACTGCAGCGCGAGAGGACAGCGTAGGAGGAGGGAGATGGGTTGGCAGGGAAGGAAAACCGAGCAAAGGAAAAGAAGGGGAGCTAGGAGGAGAGGAAGGGGATAAGGGACTCGAGGGTGAGGAGGCTGGTAGGGAACGGGTGCTGCGTAGTGGGGAAGGGGGAAGGAGGGACTGGGTGGAAGGAGGAAGTGAGGGCGGGGGAGGGGAAGAAACGGAAGGGGGGAGGGGGAAGTGGCGGAGAGGAGGGGAAGAGAGGGTCGAGGAGGGGCAGGGTGCAGGCTGACGCGGGGCTGCTTCCGGGCGCGGCCCCCCTGCCCGCGGCCCCACTCCTCTTGCCTTCTATGGTCCGAGGACGCGGCGCCGCCCCGCCCCGAGGCGCGGCCCGACCTAAGTACGTGCGAGGCCCCAAGCTCCCTAGGCCCGGGAAAGCCCGGATCCCGTCATTGCGAGCTCCCTGATCCCGACCGGCTGCGGGGCCCAGGATGACACCGCGAGCGTCCAGATTCGAAGTCACCACGGGCACAGCCAGAGTTCAGAGAACCCAGATTCTAGACCCTTTGAGAGTTTAAAAAGCTCGCTAACCCATAATCCCAGAACTCTGGGAGGCTGAAACAGGAGAACCGCAAATTCAAACCGTGGCTGTTTATTGACAGACGCCGTCTCAAGAAAAGTGCTGACAACGTAGCTCAGTGCGAAGGCCCTGGGGTCAATCCCCAGTAGCGGGAAAAAAAAAAAAAAAAACTCTTCTTCTGAAAGTCTGTCTTCCTAACTCGGGAGTCCGGAGACTCGGGGTCCGCCCCCCGGGTCCGCCCCCCGCCCCCCGCGGCTTCACCCCTGCAGGCCGGTCGCCCCCGCCCGCGCCGGGCTCGCGTTCCGGCACATTCCGTCCTCCCCACGCCATCCAGCCCGCCCGCTCGCTCGGCTTGGCCTCGGCCTCGTGGGGACGGAAACATCCCGTCCCCACCCGCCCGAGCTGGGTCATGGAGCCCACCAAGCCGCGGAGCGCACCGCCCCCGGCGTCCCGGAAACTGGCTCTCCCGGTTCCTACCGGGTGACTGCACCTGGCCCCACCCTCAGGTGAACTGCCGGGCCGGTGACGTCACTTCCTGCCAGGTAAGCTCCGCAAGAGGCTCAGCTTCAACTCTGGGAAGGTTTCCAGGTCGGGCCTCTCCGTCTTTCACCGTCCCTACGCCTCAGAAAAACTCAGAATGCCACTTTTACACGCGTATTCTGTTTATTTAAAAATTTTAAAAACAAAAATAATTTTCGAGGTAACAATATATATTAATATATTATAGTAACTTACAATAATTAGACCATTGTTTCTAATATTACAAAAAGGAAGAAGAAAAATTACAAGGGAAGCAGACGACCTAATATAAATACTATAAAATCTTATTAGAATAAATAAAGTCGTCATAAATAAAGGGCCCACTGTTTGCGGGTTGGGACTTGGCAATGGCTTTGGCTACTTGCTTGTGGAGGGAAATTTGAGCACCAGGATTCTCCCTCAGGGGAGGCTCCAATCACAAGACACTGCAAACGCAGGTCTAGGAAAAATTGGGATGGGGTCTACTATTCACAGCACATAAGATTCCAGGAGACAGAATTGGACAAGGGGAGAGAGCTCACTGGCCCCTCAAACATGCTACATCTTAAGATATTGGAAAACACTCCACCCCAACATCATGAACACTGACTGGACTTGCACACTGGGGGCCTGCCCTGGTGTGGCATCAGGGGATTGGGTTAATGCATTTTGGAATGTGGGGGGAGGGCTACCTAATTACATCAGGAGTCCCCCAGGGCCCCACAAGTGCTTCCCTCTTGAGATCCAGCTGATCTGTACTGGGGGGCACTTGTCACTCGGAAACAGAGATGCGATTGAAGATGGGGAGCCGCCGTGGGGCTGAAGGGGGCTGGGGTGTAAACACCCCAGCTTCAAAGACAGGTGAGTCTGATCCCCCCAGGCTGCTGCCGCTGCTGGCATATTCATCAGGATCAGATCCCAGGGAGTGTGCAGAGGGGCTCCGAGCCAGACCCCAGATGTTCCCAGGAGTGGCCCTTCGGCAAGAGCAGCAGGTTGGGGTTGGTTCCTTCCGGGCCACAGGGGTCCCAGGGGCAGCGGAGAAGGCAGAGGGTGAAAGTAGAAAGTCAGGTGGGGGTGGGGAGCTGGAGGGCGAAAAGGAACAGGACAGGGAAGGGCCTGTCAGACCCGGTGGTGGTGGTGAGGTGCGGCGGCCTGAGGGCAGGCCTGAGAAGCTGATGCTCTGGCGTAGCACATGCGGAGGGTGACCAGGGACAGCCAGGTCCTCACTGGGGTTGTGGATGAAGTGACAACGCGAGCCATAGGGGCAGCGGCCCTGGAGGTAGAACTTGTGGCAGAGTTCAGTCTTGTACTTGGGGTGGCGATTGGCCTGGCGCAGCTCACCCAAGCCATGGGCAAACTGGCACTTTGCCCCATAGCGACAGCGCCCACTCTCGGAGAAGGTCCGACAGAGCTCAGTCTTGTAGCGAGAAGAAGTGGTGGGGGTCGTAGTAGGTGAGGTGGATGAGGGCGACAGTTCAGGGCCAGGGCGGGGAGCCAGGGGCGCAAAACCAGGGGGTGGGGGTACCCAGCCACAACTTCGGCCCTCCACCAGGCTGGTGGAGCGGCCAGGCAGGCGGGAGGTGACCCCAGAAGAGCCAGAGTCAGGTGAGTTCAGGCTCCAGATTCCCGAAGACTCAGTTCCTCCGTGGTCGGATGACAAGTCAGGGCTAAGCGACAGCAGGCTCTGTGGGAAAGGGTTTGGTAAGGACACCAGAAACGCCCTGCCCCAGCTGCAGGGCACTTCAAGAGCCTGCCAGTCCGGTTTGTGGGCTCCAGACTTGAGCCCCACCCGATCCCTGAAACCTGTGGATTCTCCAGGGATCCGGATATGAAAGTCCTCAGTTTATTCACAACTGAAACCAATCCGCAGGAACCCAGAAATCCTAGCTTGCACGGATGGATCCTGAGGGGACTCTAACGCCAGAGCCCCAACTGTTTGCCAGTTTTGACCCTCAGGACCTTCCCGGGTACAACCCGGAATCGGGTTGGACAGTTTTACAACTGACCCAAAGCGCTCGGATCGCCTCCGTTTTCGACTTCCCACTGAACTGGGGCCAGGGCGTGGGGACATAAACTCGCCTTCCGAAACTCAGACTTCAACCCCAGAAACGCCTCCGCGCAAAACCGCGGCCTCAGCAACTTGGGGTGAGGCAGGTGTGGGGCCACTTCCGGCTCCCGAAAACCCTACTTGGCGAAAAGTGCGCCAGCTTTCCCTTCTCCAGGGTCCGCCCCACCCCTGTTCAAGCGGAGACCCAGAAGTTGCGGGCTCCATTTTCACCCTGAGAAAAATAAGGCTTGCCTGAAGAGGAAGGTGGGCGTCTCAGGCTAAAAAACTAGGGAGTCAAGCATAGTCGGAGACTTACCTCGTAGATGGCAGTGAGATCCATGGCGACGCGACTGGCCATGAGCGGTGGGCCAAAAGTCGGAGCGCTGAAGTCGGGATATTGCGGGGCCCCGGGAGTCCGCCTCTTATAGGGCCGGGGGGGCGGGGCCAGTGGGGGCGGGGCCAGGGCGCTTCCCGGACGCGCGCCGGCAGCAGAGCCAGGCCGCTCTCCAGCCAGTCCCCTTCCGCCCGCCCCCGGCGAGGATTCGACCGGGCGGGTAGGGAGTGGAGTAGGGGGCATTTACCCAGTTTTCAAGGTTAGACGTTGAGTGGCGGAGGGAACTGGGGCAAAGGTGGGGGCAGGACTGCAGGGGCAATTGACTAGGGCAGAGGCCGAGAGGGCAAGCTGCGAGATGGACGAGGGCAGGGAGAGATAAACTGGAAAAAATCTAGATAAGGCAAGACCCAGAGAGAAAAATACAGAGACGTAGTTGAGACAGACACGGAGAGGGAGCGACAGGGTGAGAAGAGGAGGGGGCGGGGTGACAGGTGGACAGTCCAAGACAGACAAATTCCCAGGGAGAAGCGGACCTAGAGGGTTACTGTAGAGGAAAAGACCGAGAAACACCTGCAGACGCCGAAATCCGCAAGGGCAGAAGGCTAGACTGGAGACGACTAGGCCTGGGAGGGGATTCTCTTCGGAGACTTCACCAGGACTGAATCAGGATGCCCTCCCTGTCCCCATTTTAGGGGTTCGTGTGGGTTTGTGTGATCTGGCAAGGTTGGAAAGGGGCCTCCTTACCCTAACTGGGCCACCGTAGCCCTATGCTGATAATAACACTTTCTGATTTCTTTGGGGTGGGCATTATTCTCAATCCCCACCAAGATCAAGTTACCCAGTTACTCTCCTAGTTTCAGAGAGTGAATGGCAGCAGTCTTAGACCATGGCCTTTTTTAGAGGAGGGAGTGACTGAGATGGTTTCTCTATGTAGCACAGGCTGGTCTGGATTTCGAGATCCTCCTGCCTCAGCCTCCTAAAACTAGGATTACAGTTGTGTATCACACGCAGCTACATCAGGATTTTAACCCCTCAAGATTTGAAAGGTAGAGATCTTTTTTTGTGGGGGACTGTCTGTATCAAAAACTATTTTGAGGTAAAACTGGACCATCTTCAACTGTTGGATAGTTTCTTACAATGGGAATGTGCCTTGCCCAAACTAAATTTCAGAGGGTCATACCCCACATTGGCAAGTCTTTTAGTTGCTTTGAGTGAAAACTCTCTTAATATCTTGGAACACGGTGGGCATGGTATTGCACTCCTATAATTCCAGCATTCCTCTGTAATCTCAACATTTGAGAGGCTAAGACAGGACTATCACTGTGAGTTCGAAGCCATCCTGGAATATTTAGCAAGGCCCTATCTCAAAAAACCAAGAATGCTGGGCGTGGTGGTGCACGCCTGTAATCCCAGCACTTGGGAGGCAGAGGTAGGAGGATCACTGTGAGTTCAAGGCCAGCCTGGGCTACCTAAGTGAGCTCAAGGCCAGCATGAACTACATAGCAAGACCCTTCCTCAAACAGACACCAAACAAAACATCGTGTCTGGGAAGAAAAATTGTTTTCTTAAGGTTTTGGTGGGCTGGCTGCCATCACTAAAAGGATGGGTTAGAAATCATTGCCACGAAACAGTCACAATGATGGGAAGTTCATTCTTGCATGCTGCGCTGAGGGCTTGTATTGAAGTGGGGCGATCCTGCCAGGTTCAAAGGCCAACCTGCCTCGTTCGAGCACTGGGAGTGAGGGGAATCCCTGGTGTGGCGCTTTCTGGGGCCAAGGGGCCTTCCTGGGCCGGTCCCGTGAGCTGGGCGGGCCGCGGCGACTTGGCACGGTTGCGGCCTCCCGCTCGCCCGTGACTCACTCGCAAGGGGCGGGGGAGGGGGGCTTCCTGGAAGCCGTGACGAGGAGACTCAGCCCGGACGCCCGGGTTCCTCTCCTGTAACCAGGGCTCCTGTCTGTTGTAAACAAAGCCTCGACGACAGCAGGGAAAGCGGGGAGGGGCCCTGGGATCCACCTCCCGCCGGACACCCTGTGTCATTCTTAGGACTGAGCTGGAGACGGGGGCAGCTGCGAGCTGGGCACGATCCTAGAGGAGATTCCAGTTTCGATTCCCTGGAGACGTAGCCTTTCCCATCCCTGAGTCAGCCTGGCTCTCTCCCCTCTCCCATCTGCTGAATCATCGGGACGTGTGAGGCTCGACGCCTGGGACCGGGTCACTCCTGAAGGGCTGGGGGCGGTGCTTAGCGTGTGGAACGACCCCCTCCACCGCCACCACCTAAGCCGGACGGGTGGGACTCAGGGAGTGATCTCGGCTCAGCCCCCTCGAACACCGGAGTCTCCTTCGACTCTGGGCCCCGACCCCAGCCCCTCCACCCTACCCGAGATCAGGGTCCCCCCTCCCCCGCCTCAGGCGCCCCAGTCCAGGAGGAAGTTCGCGGCGGGACTCCTCCCCGTCCTCCACGTTGCCAGCGGGAAAATCCGCGGCCCCGGCTACGGCCGGGAATCCCCTCTGGAATGACGGTGGGGAGGGTCTGGCCGGGGTCCCCGGTGGGGCGCGCACCAGCCGGGTCCCCGGCGGGCGGGTGGGGGGAAGGCAAGGGGCGGAAACCAGAGAAGCTAAAAATACCACCAGTGCTTCCGGCCTGGGGGGAGGAGGACGGAGAGCAGAGTTTCCAGAAAAACAAGCGGGGACGGGAAACGCGGGGGTGTGAGAGCGGGCGAGCGGGGGCCGTGTACTCGCGGCACGTGTGCCCGGCGTGTGCGCACCTAGCGTGATCGCCTGGGCGACCGCGGGTGTGGCCGAGGGGCAGGCTGGGCGCCCAGTGTGTGAGACTGCCCGGCCACTGTGGGCCACTTGCGTGAATAGTGTGCCCCCCGTGTGGGGGGTGGGGGCTTCGGGGTCCTTGGTGTGGAGCTGGGGAAGTAAGTGTGGTACACGAGTGTACCTGTGCCTCGTTTCCTGTGTGAGGGCGCACACCCGCCATCCCACAGCACAGGGCTATGCTGTGTGAATAAATATGCGAAGCCACCTGTGTGTGGCTCGTCATGTGCGCCCTGACCACTTGATACAGGGAGGACCCTCAACTCCGCTGCATCTGGCATTGAGGGAGCATTCATGGGTCCTGTGACATACCCTGGGTGTAGTCCTGAGCCACTGTGGCATCAAGAGTGACCCAGTGAGTGTAACTGGACACAGGTACTGGAGCGAGGGACTGACTGCTGGTATACATGACTGAGGTCGGTGCACACAGGACCTGGCGCAAAGTGTCAGGACCCAGGTGACTGTGGCTGTGGCTGCCTTTATCGGGGTCGTGGGTGACACTGACACTGCATGTGCATGAGAAACATTAGCGGTGTCTGGATGCGGTTCCTCTGTGGCCCAGCTACAAGGCAGTGAAACTGGTGAACTTTGGTGCCTGACGTCGACAGCGCTCGTGACACCCTGACGGGAGGGCAGCTGGCATGCTCCCTGCTCCGTGTCACGCTCAAATGTCTGCCTCTGTGGGAAGTGCGGGCGTATGCACACCACACCTGAGGGGCCCAGCCAGCGTCTAAGCCATTCTTATCTGTTCCCAGCCCATGCTTCTGCACTGAGGGCAGGGCTGAGTCAGCCCCTGATGGGCACAGTGCGATGCGGTGAGAGTGGGGTTAAGTGCCGGTGAGAGGGTTATGTATTCCCAAGGTTTGGTTGCTCCCTTTGAAAGTCTTGCTTGTGGAAGGGGGTCCCTGGGGACACCATGTAGCAGGGCAGTCCCTGCTGGCAGTGGGGGTGCTACGCTGGTGTGGTTCCCCTCGTCTGTCTACAGGGGTAGCAGCAGAGCATCTCATACACAGCCTTTCCTTGGAGTGTGTACCAGGCTATACAACCTCCCTTGAGACTAACAGTATGGCAGAAGCCAAGTCCTCATCAAGATCCTGTGACCTGTCTGGGCTTCCTTTCCTATTCCTGCACCCTCCTGTGGTCTATGCCTCCTGTTAAAAGCAGCTCACCAGTACATTCCTGCCTCAGGGCCTCTGCACTGCAGTTCCCTTTCTCCAGAGAACTCTTGCCCTGGATGTCAGTAGACTTATTCCTTGTCTTTCAAGTCTGCTCTGTCACCTCAGTATGACCTTCCCTGACCTGTCCACTTTTTTTTTTTTTTTGTGACAGGGTTTCATCAGGTTGGCCAGGCTGCTCTCAAGCTCTTGGGCTCCGAACATCCTCCCTCCTCCAGGTTTGCTAGAACTCCAGGTGGGCCACTGTACCCAGATCTTAATCATTCTGTGTGTGCTGTGACTCAGTCTCATGTTAAGTGCATGCTTCTCCACTGAGTTACACCCCATCCCGAACATTTTTAAATCATTACGTCATCGATTTAACAAATAACACACGTAACATCTACAGTGTATAATATGTAACATCTACAGTATGTAACATCTGGTTACAGCCCATGAGGAATGCTCAGGAAACCACTATCCAATGAAAGTTCTCAAACTTTTAATGTTGTTCGATAAACTAACAATTCTCAGCATGCTTATCTTTGCGTGTATGTGTGTGTGTGTGTGTGTGTGTGTGTGTATGTTTTGGTAGTGCTATGAATTGAACACAGGGCCTCACGCATGCCAGCCTTGTGCTCTACCATTAAGCCACCTGAATTTCCTGTTACATTTATTCCCAAATACCATTATGTGTATTATAATAAATCTCTCCCACTTCTAATTTCACTTCTCTGCTGCTTCTGGGAACTTGTCTTGTCTACCCGCTGTTACTTTATTACACTGTCACAGGGCACATTTCCAAGAGCGCAGGGCCTGTCAGTGCTGAGTGAATACAGCTCCCTGGTGCCCATCTTTTACCATGTGGTCGCTGGATGTACATTCATCACTCTACTGCCCACTGTGTCTCCCTGGGTGTGGTTTTAAGAGGTTGGGCCTTGTGCCCTGGTGCTCAGATGTTCTGCTTACGCTTGTACATGACGTTGTCAGGCTGATCCCACCCCGCAGGGCCCAGCTGTACCTGTTTTGTGTATGTGCCCATGGACTGACACATCTCTGTCAGTACGTGTGATGTGTCCTCGCCCTGGAAGCTGGTAGGCTTTGCTGGTGAGAGCATTTTCAGTTGTATGCAAGATCCTGCATTTTTCTAGGCACAAATGTGACTTTGTTATTGGAGATGTCTTATTAAGGAGATGTGTATGGGAGCCTGGGTGGCAAAGACTAGGTGGTCAGTTTTATGTATCAACTTGGCAAGGTCACAATCCTAGTTATTCAAAACCAAACACTAATGTCGGTGTTGCTGTGAAGGCATTTTTAGATGTGATCAAAGTCCGTAATTAGTTGACTTTAGGTTAAGAAAGATTGCCCTAGATAATCTGGGGGGCTGGGTAGGGAACTGACTCACCCAGAGAAAGTGACAGACTACAGTGCCCCTGAAGACATCCCACCTGGGGCCAGCGCACCTGCAGCTCTTCCCTATGCCCTGGCGCTTCCAGGGTGGGGATTCCTGGGATGGATGGACACGGACACACACAGGGAGCCACACACGGAACCTGCCAGCCAGCCAGGCAGGCAGGCAGACACACGCGCAAGCGCGAGAGACATGCACACAGCTGGCTGCTTTCCTGTTTTCCAGTGTAGGGACTTGGGCTCCAGGTGAATCACACAGGTCTCCATGGTTCAGGAGTTTCCTTGCAAACATGGGGACCAGGATAGAAGCCCCTTGGGTGGTTAACATGGGAACCAGGGCACTGAAGGTGTTGGGTGGGGCAGTTCCCCGACCAGGCTGAGTCATTCAGGCTGTTCACACCCTAACCAACAGCTGGGCCTGGGCTGGTCCCTCTGTTCCACCCAGCACTTGCCCAGGCCTGAAGGCCACACTGAGCTGCCCAGGCTCTTAGGGAAGCATAGGGGAGCCTGGTGGGGCACTCCGTCCCTGAAGCCCCCTGCCCAGGGCTTGCTTCCCGGAGCTGTGTTCTTCCCCAGGACTGATGATTCACCTCTGCCTGGGTCTTTTCACTTCTCCTTTGGGGCTAAAAATATAGGGACCCAGGCGTCCAGCTGGGCCAGGCTGCCCACAGATTGCACAATGCCCTGCACTGGAGTTCCGCTGACGCAGGGCCTGGGGATGGGTGGGGGCTGGTTGCTCCCCAGTCTGGGAGGCTGAGGTCACGGCCTAGACCCTTTGACTTCTCCTTTCCATCCCCAGGACCCTGGGGGCTGGGCTGACATGGAGGTGCTGGGGACTCTGGGCTTAGCTGTGACCTCTGAAAATGAAGCTCCTGATTCTAGCCCTTGTAACTCAGGGGTTCAGGCTCCTTTCATAGGCAGACTCCCATTTAGAGTTGGGAGGCAGAAGATAGCAAAAGAGATGCTAGACAGGGAGCCACAGAATCAGAAAGGGAGCAGACAGGCACAAAAGAGCTAGCACCAAGAGCCTTGTACAGTAGTGCATGCCTATAATCCCAGCACTTGGGAGGCTGAGGCAGGAGGATGTGAAATTCAAGATCAGCCTGAGCAGCTTAGAAAGACCCTGTCACAAAATAAAAAATTTAATGAAAGGGCTGTAACGCAACATAAAAGCTCTGGGTCCAATCACTGATACCACACAAAAAAAAAGAAAAAAAAAAAAGAAAAAAAAAAAGAGGTTGTCTAGTTTACATGTCACAGGTTTTTTTTTTTTTTTTTTTTTTTTTTTGTACTGGGAATCGAACTCAGGATCTTGCCCCTTGCCGGGCAGGCACTTACGTTGCTGAGCTACATCCCGGCCTCTTTTTTGAGACAGCAGCTCAGGCTGGCCTCAAAATCATGGCTATCCTCTTGTCTCAGCTTCCCAAGTGCTGGGATTACAGATGTGTGCCACCACACCTGGCAATGTCATTGTTTAAAACAAAACAAAACAATTAACAAAAAAGGGAAAGAGAAAGAAGCAAGAGACAGAAGAGCTAGAAAAAGCAGACTACCCGCACTGGGACAGCCTCAAAAGGATTGGGGAAAAGGACCAGGCAGGGTGCTGCACCCAGACCAGGCAGGGATAGGACCCCTAGAACAAAGATTGTCAGGGGTCAAAGTTCGAAAGTCTACCCTAGCCTAGGGAGGCAAGGTGGAGGAGTGGTGGCATATAAAGTCCCACCCAACACGTTCTCTGCTGGCCTCTGCTGCCCCCTGCTGGCTGCATCTGCAGTGTTCAAATGAGAGAATACAAATGAGATCACAGTGCTTTGGTTTAAACCACTCTTCATTCACTCTAACCCCACCCTCACTGCCAGGCCGGCAAGGCTCCCAGCCCTGCCATCTCAGAGGGTGCCCCCAGGGCCAGTAGGTGGCGTGGGCGTCTTGCCTGTGACCTTGTTGGCACACTCCAGCAGGGCGGTGTGAATGTCCTTGGCACAAGCTATCTGGGCTTTGATGACGGCCAGGTACTGTGGGTATGGCAGGCTGTCAGGCTGCACGGCGTCGGGCTTGGTGGCTGTGGGCACTAACGTTGGAGAATGCTTGGCACTGTCACAGCTCTGTGACAGGCACTCGTGTGCCAGGCGCTGTAGACAGACAAGCAAGGGTGCAGCATCAGTCTCACTCCAGGTGCATACAGCACCCCCATAACCACCCTGGGAGACCTTGTTTGGCCTGGTGACTCCCAGTCTTGGAATTAGAGCCTAGCTCTGCCAATCATGGGCTAGGTGACCTGGGCCATGTGACTGTTCCTAAGCCTCAGTTTCCTTGTTTGGAAAATGGGTTTTAAAACTTCCTCTCCCTGCCTAAAAGTGAGAACAGGGGTGTAAAACACAGGTGCAGGTCTTGGCATGTGCTTTTTTTTTTCCCTTGGTACCAGGGATTGAACTCACGACCTCGAGTTGCCAGGCAGGTGCTTGTGCTGCTGAGCTAAATCCCTGGTCCCCCTGGCATGTGTTTTTTTGTTTGTTTTTTTGCAGCACCTGGGATTGAACTCACAACCTCACACCTGCCAGGGCAGGCGCTTAAGCCACTGAGCCAAATTCCCAGCCCTGGTTTTTTTGAGGCAGGGTCGCACTACGCAGCTCAGGCCAAACTTGCGCTCGCATTGTAGCCCAAGCCGGTCTCAAACTCACAACGCTCCTCCTACCTCAGCTTCCTGAGTGCTGGGATTAAAGGCGTGCGCCACCATGCCCGGCTCCTGGCATGTGGTTTTAAGTGGCAACTGATGAATGTTAGCTGCTATTAACTGGCATCACCTGAGGCTTGGCAGTGGCCTCTCTGGTCGCACCCATCTCGAGTTTCTTCTTTACTCCTCATGGGCCCTCTTAGGAAGACCCTACCATTTCAATTACAGTTGTGGGCCTTAGCCTAGAAACTCTTCCCTAAATAGCTCATCAGTCCTGAGGCCTGTTGCTCTTCCCTTCTTCTACATAGCCCTTCCCTGGATACCTCTTGGGTTCCCACCTCTAGTTTCAACCCTTCTTATACATCCCTCTTTTGCCAATGAGAGGAGTATTACTAAAAGCAAATGGGTTTCATCTTGTCTCGCTTAAAATTCTCGGTGGCTCCCTAGTGCCCTCAGGGTTATATTCAAAGTCCAACAAACGAAGGGCTGGGATATAGCTCAGCAGCACAGTGCCTGCCTGGCAAGCACAAGTTTGTGAGTTTGATCCTCGGTACCAAAAAAAAAGAAAAAAAAAAAATAAATCCAAGTCCCAAATAGTGAGTTCAAGGCCAGCCTGGACAACATAGTGAAACTCTGTCTCAAAGCAAAACAAGCTGGGCATGGTGGCACATGCCTGTAATCCCAGCACTTGGAAGACTGAGGCAGGAGAGTTGCCGAAAGTTCGAGGCCAGCCTGGCTTTACAGTGAACTCAAGGCCAGCCTGAACTACACATCGAGACTGTCTCAAAACAAAACAAAACAAAATCCAACATGCCCATTCCTACATCTCAGTCAGATTGAATTTCCTGATATCCCTTTTTTTTTCTTTTGAGATAGGGTCTTGCTATGTAGCTCAGGTTGGCTTCAAACTCGAGGCAATCCTCCTGTCTCAGTCACCCAAGTACTAGGATTACAGGTGTGCACCACCACACCAGACAATCCGCTGACATTCCTGCCTTTTCTTCAATACCTAGTCCAGAAACACTTCCTTTGTGCCTTAGATCACAGTATGTATTTCCCACACAGTATTTCCTGAAACTCCATTTTCCAAAGGAGGAACCCAAGGTAGTCTTGATTTGGGGCTCTCAGTCACACCTGCCTCTCAACTCCTGTCTCTCTTCTGTTCTTTGTTCTAGTCTTCCTCAATGTGCTTGCTTCCAGTTGGCTTTCTGCAGCCACTCTCTCTCCCCACATCTGGGCTCCCCTCCACCCCTACTCCGAACCTTCCCCATCCTAGGTCTGATCCCCTGTCTGTGCTCCTTCTTCTGGTCTGGACTTCTCCCACCAGCCTTGACCACTCTGAGCTGCCTGTTTTGGGTTACATTCGTTATTCTACTGAAATGGAAGCTCTGAGAGAGAAAGGATCAAATAACACTGCATGCCTGGCATTCGTTGAAGCACAGATCTGGCCCAGAAGACGTTCACTGAGTGTGCTAAGTGAGGGTTCCTGAAGATCCTGGTGACTGAGGCAGGGGCTGTGGTCACCCAGTGCCCAGAATACTCCTTACCAGGCAGAGCTCCAGCTGGTCACAGAGTGCGTAGAACTCCTCCAGGCATTTGTCAAAGCGCTGTATGGGTCCATCGCTGCTCTTTCTAAAACCCAGGAGAAAAAGGTGATAAGAGGAATGGATTCCCAAACTCTGGGACACCATTGTTTACTCAACCAGCTGTTCATCAGGCAACCAGGTACGAGGGCCCAGGAGATCAGAGGCAGGGCTTGAAAACAGGAGGGATGGGGTGCTGAGGGAGGAGTTTCTAAGGCTGGATGATAGGCTATCCTGGAAAAAGGGGACTGTACTTACTGTCCGTTATCAATATTAGTGTTCTGAATCAAGTTCTGGGCTGCAACCTTCATCAAGGTCTAGTTAAAAAAAAACAAACAAAAAACCAGGAGATGGAGAAGCAGAAGGAAATATAGTAATTTTGGTAGATCTGTACTGTTCCTTGAAATCCACCCAATCTCAGACCTCCTCTTCATTTGGCACCTCCTCTCGTGACAGCCCATAATGCTCATTTCCATTCCTTTATTTATTTTTTGCGGCACCGGGGATCGAACTCACAACCTCGCGCCTCAGACAGGCACTTAAGCCACTGAGCCAAACTCCCGACCCTAGTTTTTTTTTTTTTTTTTTTTGCAGCACCGGGGATAGAACTCACAGCCTCAGGCCTGCCAGACAGGCGCTTAAGCCACTGAGCCAAACTCCCAGCCCTAGTTTTTGAGGCAGGGTCGCACTATGTAGCTCAGGCCGGCCTTGCGCTCACGTTGTAGCCCAAGCCGGCCTTGAACTCACAACGCTCCTCCTACCTCAGCCTCCCAAGTGCTGGGATTAAAGGCGTGCCCCACCACGCCCGGCTTCTCCTTTATTTTTTTGACACAGGGTCGTGCTATGCAGTTCAGGCTGGCCTCGAACTCGCGGCGATCCTCCGGCCTCGGCCTCCAGAGTGTTGGGATTACAGGCGTGCCCCACTACGCCCGGCTCATTTGCATTTCTACAGAAATCTCTCCTTTATTTTCCCAGAGACCTGCCCTCACCCGGGGCTCCCACCAATAATTTCCCCGACACAACCCTCAACTCTACGCGCAGTCTCTCCGGACAGGCCAGTCCTTTCTCCAGGTTTTAACGACCAAAGCCCGTTTTCCCCCTTAAACAGCCTCCCACTAATCCCACCTCGAAGAGCTTCGTTTTGGCCTCACAAAAAAGAACAAGTTTTACTCTTCCTTCCTTGCCTACGACCTCTCGTTAAATAAATAGCCCCTCAGCAGGCCGCCTTGGAGTCAGACCACCAAATCGTGCTTGCTCCTTGAAGCTCCGGGTCTATCACCTGCAGACTCTCCTTCAGCTGCGGGATAAGCATCTTATAGCGTTGTACAGGGTCGAAGTCCTGTTGCTGTTGTTGCAGGAGCCCGCTCTGGGCAGGTCCCACCAGCTGTGCCGGTGGTTGCTGCTGCTGTTGGGGACCTGGGCCTCCAGCCGAACCCGGCCCTGATACACCAGCAGCTGAGGAAGCCGCTGAAGCCTGCTGCTGGGGCGCAGCCATCTTTCTCTCTTAGAGCGCCGGAAGTGCGTCACAAGTGCGTCTCTCTCGGTTTCTTTACTTCTTCTACCGTAACGTCTGTTTGCTAGTTAGCTCTGCCTTCCAGACGATTCAGTCAGCTTTACCTTCCATCACTCAAATTCGACGTCCAGACCGCAACATTTTTCCACCAATCATAAGAGGTCTTTCCTCCCTCGCTCCGCCCTTTACTCAACAGCTGGCTAATCCGTGTGATTTTGCTCCGGACTGTATTTCCCAGAAGGCGTCGCGGCGTGAAGCGACAGGTCCGGGTCCTCAACTGGGTCCTCAACTGGGTCCTCAGCTTCTGGGCGGCAGTTGGTGGAGGTGGAACTGAGAGTCCGTCCTCGGCGTTGCCTGCACCCTTACGTGAGTCGTTCCCGGAGCTCTTCCAGCCACCTCATCTCGTCCCAACCACCACTGAGAGCGACGCCGACCCGCACCCTGCCTCACAGGAGGCGTTCATTGAGTTTGGCACGCCCCTCGGCGTCTTCCCGCGGCGCAGCGAGGACTCTGTCCGCGCCGCCGTGGCCTCATCGCTATGGCGCCCACCATCCAGACCCAGGCCCAGCGAGAGGATGGTCACAGGTAGGTGCCATGCCACCTGGCTTTACTGCTTTTCCTGGTGTCTATCTCGGTTTCAGCAAGGCGGGGGATCGAGGATGAGGGTTCTGCTTACAATGCTACGAACCCCCAGGTGTGTTCGTGACGTCACGGAGCTCTCACCTTTGACAGAGGAGGCGGGGTTTTTCTGGGATTGGGTGTTGCCCCTTCCTCCCTTGCTATCCAGTTCAGGAATGACACTGTTGGATACTTCAAAAACGATCTTGCACTTAGGTCTCTCCAGTCAAGCTTTTGGAGAGCCCTCTCCCCAAAACATTTTTCCCCCCAAAACATTTGAATACATGGTTCTTTATTAAAGCACTAGACGACATTCCTTCCCACAGGACTCGAGCACTTGGGCTTGTTCATTAAAGCATTAGGGAACACTTCCTCCAAAAGGAATCGAATATTAGGTCCCTTCGTTAAAGCACTCGAAACACCACCCCTTCGTCTAGCTTTTAGGAATGTGGGAGCCTCTTTCACTCTCCTGTCAGTCCTGTTCTTTCCATCAAGCTATCAGTATTTCTCTTTCCACCAGGCCCAATTCCCACCGGACTCTGCCTGAAAGGTGAGTTCCACTTGTGGAGGTGGGACGGGGAATGGGGTCCAGGAGTAGAGGTGGTGCAAGAGGGGCCGTTTTGACCTACTATTTTACTAGGTCTGGAGTGGTCTGCCGTGTCAAGTACTGCAATAGTCTGCCTGACATCCCTTTTGACCCTAAGTTCATTACCTACCCCTTCGATCAGAACAGGTAAGACCAAAACTAGGGATGGGAAAACTACTCAGAAATAGGAATTCCTTGGAGCCTAGCACAGTACCTTCCCAGGACATAACCGCAGGTGCTCAATAAATATTAATGAATGAGGACAGTGGTGCACACCTGCAGTCCCACTACTCAGAAGGTGGAGGCAGAAGGATTACAAATTTTAGGCCAACCTGTGCAACTTACTTATCTTTTCTCAAATAAAACACGAAAAGGGGTGAGGATGTAGCTCAGTAGTGCAGCATTTGCCAATTATGTGTGAGGCCCTGGATTCGATCCCCAGTACCGCAAAAACAAATTAAAACCTAGTGAGCTGATGTAGTGTCACATACTTGTAATCCTAGTACTCTGGGAGGTTGAAACAGGAGGATCAGAAGCTGAAGGCCAGCCTGGGTAACTTAGTGAGTTAGCAAGACCTTGTCTCAAAATAAAACCTGGGGTGGGGTGGGGGTGTAGCTCAGCACAGAGTCCCTGGGCTCCATCTCTTGTACCACAGCATCCCCTGCCCCCAAACTTAATGAGCATGGCACATAGTACCCATGTGACCTCCCACTGGACAGCCAGCCTGACTTCAACATGAACACTCCACACTCGGAGTTCCTCCTCAGAGAAGCTTATCTCCTGGGAGGCAGGGATGTGAGAGAGAAATCTGGAATCCAGAAACCAAAATTGGCATATTTCCTCACCCAGGTTTGTCCAGTACAAAGCAACTTCCTTGGAGAAACAACACAAACATGACCTCCTGACTGAGCCAGACCTGGGGGTCACCATTGACCTCATCAACCCTGACACCTACCGCATTGACCCTAATGGTATGTGGGGAGACAGGGAGAAATAGGGGAGGGTCTGTGCTAGGCCAGCAAAGGCCAGCCTGGGTCTCCCTCATGGTCCTGCCTCCTTGCTCTCTAGTTCTCCTGGATCCAGCTGATGAGAAGCTTTTGGAAGAGGAGATTCAGGCCCCCACCAGCTCGAAGAGGTGAGAAGGTGCCAAGTGGGTAGAAGACTCTGCAAGTGGGAGGGCATCCTGTGTAGAATCTTCAGGTGCCTGATCTCCTACTCTAGATCCCAGCAGCATGCAAAAGTGGTGCCATGGATGCGTAAGACTGAGTACATCTCCACTGAGTTCAATCGTTATGGTATCTCTAATGAGAAGCCTGAGGTCAAGTAAGTTGCAAATGGGAAGGGAGGGAAGATGATTTCAGATCTGTCCAGTGGCCCCTAAAAAAAAAGCCTTTCTTTTCATCCCTAGGATTGGGGTTTCTGTGAAGCAACAGTTCACTGAGGAGGAAATATATAAAGACAGGGACAGCCAGATCACAGCCATTGAGAAGACTTTTGAAGATGCCCAGAAATCGGTAATTGACGGGCTGGGATAGGTGGAAGCAGATGCAGAAGTGTGAGTCCAGCTCTTCCTCCCTTCCCTCATCATATCTCCCCCACCCCCCAGATTTCCCAGCACTACAGCAAGCCCCGAGTGACACCAGTGGAGGTCATGCCTGTCTTCCCAGACTTTAAGGTCAGGCCTAGGGTGGGAGGTAGAGGGACAGCCTCCCAGGGCTGCCTGCTGCAGACTAACCCCAGTGCCCTCTGTCCTGCCAGATGTGGATCAACCCGTGTGCTCAGGTCATCTTTGACTCAGACCCAGCACCCAAGGACACAAGTGGTGCAGCTGCCCTAGAGATGATGTCTCAGGCCATGATCAGGTCAGTGGCCCTGCTGCCCATGTTGGCTTGTTCCTTGTCCCTTTGCCCTCACTTATTAGTCTCTCTTCTTCATCTAACCAGGGGCATGATGGATGAGGAAGGGAACCAGTTTGTGGCCTATTTCCTGCCTGTGGAAGAGACACTGAAAAAACGAAAGCGAGACCAAGAGGAGGAGATGGACTATGCACCAGATGATGTGTTCGTGGGTTGGGTTAGGTTTGAGGGATTGAGAAGTGTTTCTACCCACTTCTCCTCAGGGATAAAATGGAGCTGACCCTGTGTCCTTATCCTCAGGTATGACTACAAGATTGCTCGGGAATACAACTGGAATGTGAAGAACAAGGCTAGCAAGGGCTATGAGGAGAACTATTTCTTCATTTTCCGAGAGGGTGATGGGGTGTACTACAATGAATTGGAGACCAGGTACTCAGCACACTCCTGGTTAGCTTGCCTGTCTGCTTCAGACCCTGGGGCAAGGCAGGCATGGTGGTACATGCCTATAATCACAGCAGGTAGAGGTAGGATTGTGAGTTCAAGGCTAGCCTATGCAACTTAAGTGGGACCCTGTCTCAAAAAGGTGGTGGTGGTGGTGTTTGGGATGTATAGTTCAGTGGTAGTATAAGGCTCTAAGTTTAATCGCTGGCACTACAAGAAAACGTCATCAGGTAATGCTAGAGGCCTTTTAGAGTTTCTGTGTGGGATGTAGGACAGCCAGCTAACTTTTTCAGGATATTTGCATATATATATGTATGTATGTATATGTAAATATATATACATACATATATGTTTGCAGTGGGGGGGGGGCAGTACTGGCGATTGAACTGAGCTACATCCTCAGCCCTTTTGAGACAGTGTCTAAGTTGCCCAGGCTAAACTTAAAACTCAAGGGGAGCCTCCTGCCTCAGCCTCCCAGTGCTTACTACAGGTGTGAGCCACCATGCATAATTTAAAAACACCTGGTATCTAACTTCAGAAACATGGCCCTGATATGGGCGTGATAGTGCACATCTGTAGTGCCACACCTTGTGAGGTTGAGGCAGGAGGTTCCCCTTGAATTTGAGGCCAGTATGGGCTATGTAGTGAGTTCCAGGCCAGCCTGAACTACACAGTGAGACCCTAACTCAAAAACCAAAACCAAAAACATGACCCTAAAGTTCTCTGTAGGCTGAAAGGTTCTGTCCCCAGTGGGATGTAAGTTCCTGTTTCTCAAAAGCAAGAAACCAGATTTGATGTCTCCTAACTGTTGGTTGCTAACTAATTCATACACACATCTCTAACACATACATACATCATACATACAATGCTTCCCCTGGTGTGCTCTGGGCCAAGCACTGATGGCTAATCAAGTCAGACCGAAACTCTCCACTGGAGGGGTTTTTAACTGCATCTTCCACCGTTCTTTTGCAACTTGTCCTCTACAGGGTCCGCCTTAGTAAGCGCCGGGCCAAGGCTGGGGTTCAGTCAGGTACCAATGCCCTCCTTGTGGTCAAACACCGAGATATGAACGAGAAGGAATTAGAAGCCCAGGTAACAAGCAGCATTCCTGGCCCAGGGCCCCACCAGGAGGGTGGAGGTGGGTAAGAACAAAGACCTGGCATCATACCCTCCCTCTTCCAATTCTCCTCCTACTGCTTCTAGGAAGCACGGAAGGCTCAGCTGGAAAACCACGAACCCGAGGAGGAAGAAGAGGAAGAGATGGAAGCAGAAGAGAAAGAAACTGGGGGCTCAGGTAAAGAGGGAGAGGCCAGACCCTGGGAGCGCCGGGAGGGAGAGAAACTGGCTCTGACCTCTCCCTGCTCCCTCACAGATGAGGAACATGAGAAGGGCAGCAGCAGTGAGAAGGAGGGCAGTGAGGACGAGCGCTCTGGCAGTGAGAGTGAACGGGAGGAGGGTGACAGGGATGAAGCAAGTGACAAGAGTGGCAGCGGTGAAGACGAGAGCAGTGAAGATGAGGCCCGGGCTGCCCGAGACAAAGAGGAGATCTTCGGTAGTGATGCTGACTCGGAGGATGATGCTGACTCTGATGATGAGGACAGAGGACAGGCCCATGGTGGCAGTGACAATGATTCGGACAGTGGCAGTGATGGGGGTGGCCAGCGGAGCCGCAGCCAGAGCCGAAGTCGCAGCCGCAGTGCCAGCCCCTTCCCCAGTGGCAGCGAGCACTCAGCCCAAGAGGATGGCAGTGAAGCTGCAGCTTCTGAGTCCAGTGAGGCTGACAGTGACAGTGACTGAGCCCTGGGGCTTCTGAAGAGGCTGGAGTGACACCATCCTTAGAGCAGGGAGGCACTTTTCTAGTGGTCTCTGTGTGAGCCCTCCACTTTTTTCCCCACCCTTCACTTCAACCTTTGCTATTAATAAAGCCAACCTCTTGATTTCCCTTCCCAGTGCCTCTAGTTTCATTTCACCCAGCCCCCCAACTCCCAACCTCCAACCCAGGTGTTCAAGGACCCCAACCTGAGGTACAGAAGTAAAGTCACAGTTTCCCATAAAGTAGAACATAACAAAGGTCAGAATCTTTTTTTTTTCTTTTTTTCTCCAAAATAAGCCCAGACCATTAAACAAGTGAAACTCCAACAAGTCAGTCTTCTCCAACAGTGAGAAAAACTGTACAGTTACTCAAAGCTGATTCTGCCAGTGGGGCTGGGGACAGAAGTAGGTGGAGAGGGTAGAATCATGGAAGAGGGCTTGGGGGCAGAGTGGGAGGGTCGGGTCCTGCCCATCAGAGTGGGGCCGCCTGCGTCCTGCACACTCTGCTGTCAGGAGGGGGTGCAGCTCTCACCTCCCTTTGTGTAGGGGGAGGGTGTCCCTCACTACCTCCCAGTGCCAGGCAGGGTCAGCACACCCTGATGGGAAGTGACGATGGGACCAACCGGCTGGGAAGAGGTGAGGGTCCCATGAGGACACCCTGCTGATTCCAAATGAGGTGGCCCGTCCATCCCACTTCCTGTGGTTAGTGGGAGGGGGCTGGATAAGTCCTGGGAGGTTGTGGGGAATGAGCAAAGGCACAGAAACATGGAGGGGCCGGGGTGGGGACTTGCATAGGTTGATGAGTGTGCAAGAGGTACATAAATAAACCTGACACCCCACCCAGCCCGGCACTGGGAGAGGAGGTGGGGATCCAACGGCAGGTCCCCAGGGCCATTCTACCCCCTGGCTCCCTCCTCCCCCTGGGCTCAGAGTGGAGGGAGGTCCACAGACCAGGAGGGCAAGGGCAAGAAGGTCCGGGAATGGGCTGATAGTGCGGAGAGGGCGGTGGTTTTCAATTTTTTTTTGTTTGTTTTTTGTTTCTTTGTTTTTTCCCAACATTTTGTATCTTTAATAACATACACAATGGTTACCAGCCATATTCATAACAAAAGTTATTCATAAAATGTATCTAAAAATAACATTTTTTTTTTCCTTTTCGGCGTGAAAAGCTTGAGAATGTCCCAGTGAAGCAGGTGGGTTGAGGGGGAAGAGGAGGTTGGAATACTGGGACCCTGGCTTCCCCAGTCTGAACCCCCAAATCGTCTCCCTCCACCTGTACCCCAGCACAAACCCTCATCAGGGACCAAAGGGTCTGTGTGACTGGGGCTAGGATGCGCCTTGGGGTTATGAATGATATAGTGTTCCACTTACATGAGGTCATGACATAATGGGGGTGGGGGAAGGGAAAGGCTGAAAGAAAAAGGGGGCAGGGATAAAATCAAAACCAAACAATCCCCTTCCCCAAATTCCTAACTCCCAAATCTTTGGCAACCAGACCTGGGAGTGGAGAAGGATGTGTTGGTGGGGGAAGGGGATGTTAAGGCAACAGACTTCCTGACCTCACCCCTGCTCTGGCTGCCCACCTTCGACCTCTGCGCCTGGGAGCCAGGGCTGGGGGATGGGGATGGGCAAGGGGGTCTGGAGGAGAGGGCTCTGCCCTCTCCCCACATAAAGTCCAGGCTCCTTCAGCCATTGTCTTGGCCCAGAGAGAAGCCTGGAGATTCTAAAAATGACAGGGAATGATCAGAGAGAAAAACCGTTAAGAACTATATAAATATGTATCTTAAATAGGCCTAAGAAATTAATTGTAGAGAACCTCTGAGAAACAGGGTAAGCAAGGTGAGCAAGGTGGTTCCTGTCCTCGGGAATGGCGGGAATGGGGAAGGGCAGAGGAGAGCAGAGGGAGAATCACCCCTCTCCTCATTCTCCTCCTCTCCAGTAACATCCTGGGCAAGCCAGCTGCCTACCCTGCTCATTCCTCCCCCCGAGTCAGAGGTTTCTGAGCAGGCTCCACAGGGCAGCAGTCAGTGTGTCTCTGGGGAGTCTGCTCCCTCGGGGAGTAACAGGCTGTCAGCGGTCTGGAGGAGGCAGGGGTGGGACAAGGCCAGGTGGTGGGATGGGGAGGAGGCAGTTGGGCCAGTCCTTGCCCCTTGTCCTGGTTGCCCCCTCTGTGCCCTGGCCTCAGCAGAGATCCCTCAATGGGCCTTGGAGTGAGCAAGGCATGTACCAATGTTAAAGTTAAAAGGGTGAGAGAATAGAAAAATATTAGAATGTATAGCTGAGCCAGCCCACCCTCTCGCTGCTGCAGAGAAGCCCGTTGGGGGCTGGCCCCCGCCCGCCGCCCGGGGAGCACTATGGGTGCGCTGGGTTGTGGGTCCTGTCAGATGGTGGAGGTTTTGTCTGTCCCATCTGTGATAAGAAAGGGAGGAAGGGAGGAAGATCAGGAGCTGGTGGTAGGCCCAAGGAAAGGCAGTCATGTGGCCTGTCATCCCAGGCGGGCCCTCCCTGGAGTCTGGCCTCCCCTCGGGACCCTCAGGATGTCTCTGAGTTGCTCAGTTCAGAGGTGGAGACGCTGGGTAGGCTGGAGCTGGGTCAGGGAAAGAGGAAATGCTCACCACCCAAGGCGTGTTCTGTCATGCTCAGACACAGAGACTCCAGGGTGGGATTGATCTCCAGGTCAGGCCCAGGGACCGGGCAGTCTGGGTGGGAAAAAGGAGAATGGAGGCAGAGAGGTGAGGACTGACTGGACTGGGTGGAGAGGAAAGCTGGGGTGATAAACGCTCCTGTTAGGAGGGCAGGGTCGAGAGACAGATACAAGAGCTTATGAGGCATGCACACATCTGGAAGGAGGACACAACAGACAGACAGGAAGGACAGGGTAATAGGCCTGGGGGTATCACAAAGCAATCAGGGGTGACAGCAGCAAGAACACAGGCTGGGTAATGCAAAAAAAAAACCTGGACTTGCAAACACAGGAAGTGATGCGAAGCAAAGGACCTTTCCTGGAGGCCATGGGCAGGCTATGATTATTTCAGACACAGAATGCAAGTTGCATTGGGTGGTCTGGGCATCTGCCCCACCACCTCTGACTGATACCTGCTCTCTGTACTTAGTACAAAAGCTAAATTAAAACCTTTCCTGTCCTCACTCAGGCTTGTTCCTCTAGGCAGGATGAAATCCACGTAGGCAGAACAGGTGGGGCAATGTAGGACAACAGCCATGGGGCTTGTCCTCAACTTTCTTAAATGGGCCTCCTTCCTTTTAAAAAATATTTTATTTTTTAAAAAATGTTTTTTGGGGGCCTCCTTCCTATTTCAGCACCTGGGAAGCAGTCCAGATCCCTGGACAGAGCTGGTTCCACCCCAAACTACTTGAAACTTCCTCAGCTCATCACTCAAATATAAGGAGGTCCTTGATTCAGGCGTACCATCTCCCATCTTCAGCCTCACCTCTCACCACCATCTACCCAAACCCTGAGCTCAGGTTGTATCAGATTCCTGCCTCTCCTAAAATCATCTCTTTTTGGAATCAGGATCTCACTATGCATTTCAGGTTGGCCTTAAACACACTATGTAGCCCAGGCTGGCCTTGAATTCAAAGCAATCCTCCTGCCTCAGTCTCCCAAGTGCTGGGATTACTCTTGTGGGGAGGAGCACAGTCTGGCATGCTTGCTGTAAAAACATCTTTTGAACTTGGACAAGTCACTTCTCTGTCTCTGCCTGGCTGGTGACTATTAAGATTGGACTAATATCAGGGTCTCCCATGTATAGCTGGGAGAATTTGATTTATGACAGAGCTGGGCATGCAGCACACTGGAAAGAATAGTTCTTATGTTTTGCTTCTACAGTACCTTCCTCCGTTCATTCAGCATCATTTACATAAGCCAAGGTCTATGCTAGAATGAATATGACAGATAGGGGTCTCCTGACTGCATAGGTGTTGATCCACATTATCCCATAAATTAAGACTCTCTACTGCTGTGACAGTCTATAACATAAAGAGCTTAGGGTCACCTGAAAAATCTAAGATCACTCTAGGACTTCCCATCAGTGACCAGCCCAGTGCCCAGCAGTGGGCCCAGTAGAGGAGTCAATTCCCTCTTGACCAGCAAGGCAGGGACCCATGACTGGTGCTCCTCTTGTCACCTGTTCTTCTGACTTCTGTGAACAGAAGGCAAAGAGCCCTTCCGTTTCCAACACTCTGGAGAGCAGAGCCTTGTCTAAGAGGTGGAGATCACTGGCTTCTGAAAGAATGCAGGTGGCTGACGGGCAGGACACCCCTCCACAGACACCTGTCATTCCCTCTACTCCTTCCAAATTGAGTATTCAATGATTCTACAGAGAGTAACGAAGAGCAACAAGGGTCCTAAGACCACTACATAGGGAGGGAAAGATGTGGAGATGGGTTGGGGGTGAGGAGTGAGAGAAAGTGGTGCAGAGAGTGAAAGCAGGGTCTGAGACAAAACTGAACTAGAAAGGAAAAAAAGTCCTCTCCCTGGGTAGGGGCAGATGCGTGCAGAGCAGTGGGAAATATGGGGAAAGTTGCTTTTGCAGTTCAGAGGGGACAGTGACCATGAGACCCAAAAACGAGAAAGGCCAGCTGAGGAGTTTGGCAAGGCAGGGTACCTCACCTGGAGGGAACATGAGAATGGCCTGGGGTGACGAGTGGACCGGAAGTGAGTGGGTGCGCTGCACAGAGCTGCGACTCTGGCTGGGCATGCTGTTGCTGCCGCCGGGGTTGGCAAACCACAGGTTCTGCACAGGACACATCAAGAGGTTGAGGGGTGAGTAGAAAATAGGCCAGGGCTAAGAGTGGGGGAATTGACAAATGAGTGCCCTTCCCCCGCAGCGAGGCCCAGGTGCAGATGCATGGACACGTATACCTCAGGCACTGCCCCTGCCCCTAGAAACCCCACGGCCTCTGCTTCCAGTTGGCTCACCTGTCGGCCCTGGCCCCCGAGGCTGGGGCTGGTAAGGGCATGTCGAGGGGAGACGCCCCCAATGCCTGAGGGGCTCAGGAGGCCCATCCTGCCAGGTGGGAGGGCCCGGGGAGGCATTGGGAACTGCCGCTGGGTCCGCCGGGCCACCCCCATCCCCACAGAGCCAGCTATGGGGAGTGAGTTGGAGCCAAATGCCCAGCTGTGAGAGAGCAAAAGGTAGGGTGTTAGCTTAGATGGATGGCAGCCATCTGTGCCCCTCTCCCTTCACCTTCCCCACAACTCCAATGAGTATGACAGATCAGGAATCTGCTCTAAGTAAAGATTCTCTAACCACATTCCTGCATCATGTATTCCTGTCTCCTCCTGACCCAAAGGTATCCCCCAGGATGTATATGGGAAACAGGAAGATTTCTTCACTGTCCATTCAAAACAGTTCTCTGAACTTCACTGGTCAAGAGACAGATTCCTGTCATTTGTTCTGTGTAAGAAATGACTTTAGAGCCCCTGCATACAGGTGAGGAGAAAGGTCCAGGGAAGGGGCTTGTTCTCTAGACATGTGCTATCTTTTGCCAGCTCAGCATCCTATTTATTTTTGTGCAGTATTGTAGATGCAACCCAGGGTCTCATTCATGCTAGCCAAGTGCTCTACCACTGAGTGACACCTCCTAGCCCTTGCATCCTATCCTACTGGTTAATATCCTGATTTTCCTGAGAGTCTCCACCTAGTCCAGGTCACAATCACCCCTCTAAGCACAGATCTGCCAACTGCAAGGGTCTAGGAGGCACTCGCCTACCCCTTCTGCTGCCGGTAGCTCTGCATATCCAGAGCGGCTTTGCGTGGGAACGTCCGGAGGAGCTTCAGCACCTGCTGTTTCCAGGACAGCAGCCGCTTCTTCTGCGTCTCAGTGAAAGCCTAGGATTGGGGAGGGAGGGTGTTGCTTTCACACCTGCCTTCAACCACTTAGATGTCATGCTCCACTGTCCCACACCAGGCAATGCTGGGCACAGAGGTGGCTGTGTTCTTGAAGTGCAGAGCTGACATGGGGAAGACACTCATACAATAATAACTGTACAAGGTCATCCCTCCCAACCAGGGCAAAAAGCAGGAGAGGTGATGCATTTTGGTGAGGTTATTGAGAGCTGGGGGCAAATGGGAGGCAGGTGACTAATCTTGACAAGAGTACGTCCAGTTCTTCTGAGAAGCCACCCTTGAAGCCAAGGCTGGTGAGATGAGGGGCTGGAGGCAGGTGGGTGCCAGGCAAGCCCCACTGCAGGGCTGGTTCTGAGAGGGACAAGGCAGTCTTTTCTTTTCTTAGAGCCCTAAAGATCTTACCTCATGAGTTAGGCACTTTTCGATGAGCTGGAGGTAACTGGTGATGTTCTCCTCATCTGGTCGGGACACCAGAAGCTGGGTACACACTGAGGGATACAGGGAAGAGCAGTTTAGCCCCAGCATGCCTCCCAACACCCTGAAGCCCCCTCAGCCCTAGCTGGTTGGTGCGGGACAGAGGCAATCCCAGCTGGTTAAGTCCCAACTAAGTGGTAGGCACAGCACCCGGGGTGACATGAGTTAGATGTGTAAAGCACCTACCACAGTGCCTGACATAAGACAAAAATGCAGTCAATAAAAAAAAAAATTTTTTTTTTGTGGCACCGGGGATCGAGCTCAAAACCTCGCACCTGCTAGACAGGCGCTTAAGCCACTGAGCCAAACTCCTGGCCCTAGTTTTTTGAGGCAGGGTCGCACTATGTAGCTCAGGTCGGCCTTGTGCTCATGTTGTAGCCCAAGCCGGCCTTGAACTCACAACGCTCCGCCTACCTCAGCCTCCCGAGTGCTGGGATTAAAGGCATGCACCACCATGCCCGGCAGTGATTTTTAGCCTGAGGAATTTAAGGCCTACAATAGCCAGGTCACCTGTCCCAGGTCATACAGCCAAAAAGGTAAGGATCCAACTGTGAAGTCTTTTTTGCCATGCTCCTTCTGCAAAGGCTAAACCACCTTAAGCTTCACATTCCTACCCTCTAGATCTGTGTTGCCTCAGAATCTCTGACTTCCCCATATCTGTTCCCCCTCTATTGCAGGCAGACCCTTCTGACACTGTCCCATCTTCTGCTCAGGCTGAAGATGCTTTGAGTGCATGGGCATCGCCTCAGTCTCAGCTCCTCTCTGCAGTGCTCCAGAGTCCAGGGGGCTTCAAGAAGCCCAGCTTCCACCATGTAACTTGGATTTGATTCATGATGCCTGTGTTCACCCAGTTCTCTGCCTCAGAATTTTGGAGTAGGCCCTAGCTGCTCTTACCTTTGCCCATCACCCGTGTAAACTGGCTGGGGATATCTCCGTCAGCAACAGGAGCCGGGGATGGCTCACTGCCATCAGTGGGAGCTGGAGCTGGTGGAGGTGGGTAGTTCTCCGCAGCTGGAGGGTCCTTGGCCTCAGTGCCCTTGTCTGTGCTGGGGTGGGCTAGGGGAGGCTCAGCACCTGGCAGCTCTCCTCGACCCCCATCTTTGGCAGTAGGGGTGGCAGCAGCAGCAGCCACAGTGGCCTGAAGGACACTGTAGGCCTTGATGGGGGTGATGATGATCTGCTGCAGCTCCTGCAGAGCATTCCGCAGATTCCCACCTTCCAGCACATCCTGTGTTGGGAGGACATGGCTGGGATAACACGCACCCCCACACTGAGGCACAGACAATGCCTACATGAGTGGGGTCCAACATGGCTTGGAGGAGACAGGCGGGAACCCTGGGTTCAGGCACATAGGGAAGACAGGTAAGGACACTGCCAGCTCACACAAAGACATGCATACACTTGTACACATACATTCCCTCTACCCTTTGAAGGTGGAGGTTCACGGAACTCAGAAGGTAGTCTAATATTAGGGCTTCTAAGGTCACACCAAGGAGAAATCAAAGATTCAGCCCAAAACACTAAGGAGGAAGAAAACAACCAAAGACAACAGTCAGGGAGAAGGGAAGAGGAACACAAACAGAGGCAAACAGAAGACAGTGAATGGATAAGAAACTAGCAAATGGTAAGAGATCATGCACAGACAAACAGAAAAGCTGAGAGGGAGAGAAGAGGTCACATTAAAAGATTCTGGGATCACAAACCAGGACAGACATAGAAGGAAGCCTCTTAGCTACCAGGAAGTGAGCCCTTTGATGCTGACTTGCACATGATTTCTGGAGTTTGACTCCCCAGGGCAGAGGCCACTGGAAGTTAGATCTGAGTAGGGAGGCCCAAAGAGAAGATGGCCCAGGCAGCTGGCAGCAAGGGTGACCCAAAGCCCTTGGTTCAGCGGTAAACTCAGCAACCACTTGGCCTTGGAGATGGGACACCAGGTCCTCACCTTCTCTAGGGACTTGAGGACGCTCTGCCTCTCACGCAGCTTCTGGATGCTCAGGGCTATCTTGTGGCGGGCCCCTTTGGTGACATTCTGTGATAAGGACAGGAGACAAGAAGCTGGAAATGAGAGAATGAGGTACTTTGGGATGCCCCAACAGGGACTAAAGAGACAAGGATTGGGTTCCAGGGATAATGCAAAATGGTGCTGCCCCCAACACCTCCTTGATGGTCCTGTTGGCATCACCTGGGATTCCAGGTGCTGCTCAGTCAGCGTCATCATCTCTTCATAGCTCATCTGCGAGAAGAGGGCAGCATACTTATGCAAGCGGAGGCTCTTGAGCCATGAGGGCACATCTGTGGAAAAGGAAGGAGGGTGAAGGGTCAGGTGTTTGACCCTGGGAACAGGGCAGAGGAAGGACTGTGGGGAGAGAACAGTCATGAACCACAAGCAGCCTTCAACCTGCAGAAACTGGGAGGGGTAGGGCCATAAAC
This sequence comes from Dasyprocta punctata, assembly GCA_004363535.1. Classification (NCBI taxonomy): domain Eukaryota; kingdom Metazoa; phylum Chordata; class Mammalia; order Rodentia; family Dasyproctidae; genus Dasyprocta; species Dasyprocta punctata. The sequence goes on along the minus strand of RJWM01000824.1, from coordinate 90,872 downwards.
TATTTCATCTGTTTTGCAGAGTTCTCCTTGGTAGGGGAACTGTTAAGGTATCTTACTGATTTCTCTAAACCCTATCAATCAGTTACTTGTGTGACATAGCTCCATTAGACCAGAACATGTGTGAGTGGATGTGGGGGTCTCTATGCTCTGTCTTGAGCCCAAAAGGCAGGGACTATCTACTCCTCTTGGATATGTCCTCTCTTCACAGTGGTAGGCAAGTGGTAGCTACAACCAATTTTCCGTCATATAAGCTCTGCAGAAACCCTTGAGAAGGGTCCTGGTACTGCACTCTGCTCATACCTTTCATACCACTGCCGTCCTCCTGGAAAGTGTTCCGGCTGGAGCCCTGCTCCTCCGTCTGCTCACTGCCAGAGGAGGCCACGCTGCTCTGGGGTGAGAGGGGTGCATGGTCCGGCGTGGTGAAAGCAGCCCGGGCACCAAGCTCCTCTGAACTCGGCCACTCACCAGGAGCCTGGGGGCTTGTTGGGATGAGTGACATGGAGCGCTTTAGTGGGCTAGGGTGGATTTGGCAGGGGAGACCTGGTCAGAGAGGGAGAAGGAAGAGATCAGGGTTTGGGGATCTGACAAGAGACCATATCCTGCAGACAATGCCAAGGGGGAGGGAACCTGGGGTCCAAAACTGCCTATCATAGACATGTCCAACCTGTGGACCACCTTTTCTTCCATTCTTTTTTATTTCTGGCAGGGAAGACAGGTACCGGGGATTGAACCTATGGCTTTTGAACTTTTTTTTTTTTTTGCGGCACTGGGGATCGAACTCACAACCTTGCGCCTGACAGACAGGCGCTTAAGTCACTGAGCCAAACTCCTGGCCCTAGTTTTTTAAGGCAGGGTCGCACTATGTAGCTCAGGTCGGCCTTGCGCTCGCATTGTAGCCCAAGCCGGCCTCGAACTCACAATGCTCCTCCTACCTCAGCCTCCCGAGTGCTGGGATTAAACGCGTGCGCCACCACGCCCGGCTAGGCTTTTGCACTGATTTACATCACAAGTCATTTTTAATTTCTGATTTTATTTTTTTGGTGGTATGGAGGATTGAACCCATGACCTCATGAATGCTAGGCAAGCACTCTACCACTGAGCTACATCCCTAGCCCTGTAATCTCTAATTTTGAGACAAGGTCTTGCCCAAACTGCTCAGGTTGGGCTCCCAGATGGCTTGGACCACAGGTGTGCACCACCATGCCTGGCTTTTAAAAAATGTTATAATAAAAAATATTTTAATCCAGGTATGGTGGCAAATAAATGCCCATGAGCCCAGCACTTTGGAGGTTGAGTCATGAGAAACAGTACAAGTTTGGGGATAGCCTGGGCTACACAGTGAGTTCAATGGCAGCCCAAACTACACAATGAGACCATCTCAAAAAAAACAACCCCCCCAATTTTTAAAAAGTTTTGTTACTTTTACATGTATATGTTCTATATACAGTCCAAGATAATTCTTCCTTAAAAAAAGAGGGTGGGGGGACAAAAATGGTGGACCATAGGTTGGGTATGCCTGGCCTACTAGATACTGTGCTGATTTCCTAACCCAATGCCCAACTCCTCAAACAAGCCATCGACCACTTCTCTGAAACTCTGTGCTTCCTGTGCTAGCTCCCTGGTTCAAGCCCCCATACTCCTGGCTGGAGTTACTGCTATAGCCTTCATTCTTGCTTCCTACAGTCCCTTTCCTTCAGAACAACCACAATGACCCTTATTTTTTATTTATTTATTTATTTATTTTTTGCGGCACTGGGGATTGAACTCACAGCCTTATCAGGCGCTTAAGCCACTGAGCCAAACTCCCAGCCCTAGTTTTTTTTTTTTTTTTGGAGGCAGGGTCGCACTATGTAGCTCAGGCCGGCCTTATGCACTCGTGTTGTAGCCCAAGAGGGCCTCAAACTCACAATGCTCCACCTACCTCAGCCTCTCAAGTGCTGGGATTAAAGGTGTGCGCCACCACGCCTGGCTCACAATGACCCTTATGAAAATGCAAATCTTAAGTTTGTTCCCTGCTTAAATCCCCAATAGCTCCTTTCACAGAACAAAATCAAAACTCTTCCACACACCTAAAAGCCATGGAAGCCTTGACCTCTGCTCATCTCTGAGCTTGCATCTCCTACAACCCAAGCCTTTTCATTCTTTTCTAGTTGTCACCCCTCCTGAAATCCCATACCTTCCTGTAACACTCAAGCTTGTCCAAGGAGTTCTCGCATGTACTTTCTTTCTTATATTTGAGAAGCCCAGGACCTTGTACATGGTAGGCAGGTGATCTACCACTCAGCTCCACTCCCAGCCCCACACTTGACTTTTTCTCTTATTATTATTATTATTTTGGAGGTACTGAGGATTAGACCCAATCTTCGCTGAGCTACATCCTTAGCCCTTATATATATATATATATTTTTTTTTGGGGCACTAGGCTTTGAACTCACAACCTTGCGCCTGCCAGGCAGGCGTTTAAGCTGCTGAGCCAAACTCCCAGCCCTAGTGTTTTGAGGCAGGGTCGCACTGTGTAGCTCAGACCGGCCTTGTGCTCACGTTGTAGCCCAAGCCGGCCTCGAACTCACAATGCTCCTCCTACCTCAGTCTCCCGAGTGCTGGGATTAAACGCGTGCGCCACCACGCCCGGCTTAGCCCTTATATTTTTGAGACAGGGTCATCTCACTAAGTCATTAAGTTGCCCGAGCTGTGCCTGAATTTGCATTTCTGCTGCCTCAGTCTCTCAAAAGTGCTGGGATTATAGGGATGTGCCACTATGCTTAATTTTGTGCTTCTAATCTTAGCAGTTGGCTTCCTCATATATCCTATCAAGTGTCACCTTCTCCAAGGCCTGCAACGAACCTTCAATCTTATTTTTATTTATTTATTTATTGATTGATTGATTGATTGTCTTTTTTAGACAGGGTCTTGCTATGCAGTTCAGGCTGGTCTTGAGCTCACTTGATAGCCCAGGCTGCTCTCGAACTTGCAATGATTCTCTTGCCTCAGTCTGGGGTTACAGGCATGTGCCACCACACCCGGCTTGAACCTTCAGTTTTAAATTGCTGTCTCTTAAACTCTCAGTCCCAATAGTTTTGTTACATTTCTTATTGCACTTACCCTGAATGTATTTTTCCTGGTTGTTTACTTGCTTATTAACTGTATCCCTTTGCCAGAACAAAAGATCTGTGACAGCAGGGACCCGTCCTAAATAAACATCATTTTATCTTTAGCAAATACAGTGGGCCTGGCCAGAGGAGTTACTTCATTAGAACTTGCAGAAGTTCGTGAACTGCTTCTTCAACATTCCCCGTGACTGAACTTTGTATCTCCATTTTTTCCTTGTACTGAGCTCAAACAGGGCTACTTATCTCCCCTCCCACCTTTTTGAGACAGTTTCAGTACGTAGCTCAGGCTGGCCTCAAACTCACAATCCTCCTACCTCAGCCTCCCACATGCTGGGATTACAGGCATGTGCCACCATACCTGGTTGTCCATCCTATTTCTCAGGTAAGCAGAAGGAGCTAATCTTTCCTCCCAGTGATAGAGACTGAGCTCAGGACATTGTGCATACTAGAGAAATGCTCTACCACAGAGCTATACCCCAATCTCTCCAATCTGATTTTCATCCAAGACAGGGCAGGTTCCCATGAGTGCCCAGACCTTTACACATGCCTTTACTCTCTGCCCAGTCACTGCTCTTCCATCCTTCTCCACCAGCTGTTTTTGTTTTCATGCCTCACTCAAGTGTCCTCTGCTGCCACCTCAAGCCTGGTGGTTGCTGTCTTCACTGGCCAGCCTCTTCCACTGAACTGTGGGCTTGTGGAGGATGGGAACCCAGCCCAATCATTTCTGCATCCCCCAGACTGGGTGCAGGACATGACACACAGAAGCCTTCCAACCAAGTTTCATAAAGGACAACAAGGTGCTAAGGGGCCTGTGAGTTTAATACAGGGAACATAGTAGCAGCCCAAGTCAGCCTAGAGCAGTGGTGGTGAACCTGTGGCAAACAAGCCGCAGCAGATTGTCATCACTGGAAGCTCTAAAATGTTCACCATCAATGGCCTAGAAGAAAAGGACACAAAACCGAAACAGTCTGGGTAGGTTAGGACATCAAGACCCAGGAAGCTGAAGTCCTCTGCCCCAGTTCCCACAGGGAGTTGTTTTTTCTGATGGAAAGTCTAGGGTTCCTGCCAGTGATCCACTGACACCCAGTCCAAGGAGGAGGGCCAGTCTGGTGCAGGTCCATGGCACCTTCTGTCACCATGTGTGACAATCCTGATGCTCCTAGCTAGGAAATCACCTGGCAGAGGGCAGTACACTGACCCACACTGTAAGGCCAGTCTCAGCCTTTAGCCAGGACTACTGGAATTTCCTACTCAGGGCTCCTCCAAGTCTCTGGACTTCCCCAGCCTTGGCATGTGCCCCACTTGAGAATCCTGGAAGATGGCACACTGGGTCCTGGGGGATTTGGGTGGGTGGGGGTGCTGCAAAGCCCTCAATACAGGTCTTTGTGCCTGTCCTGGTGCTCCTGGTCTCCTTCTTCCTTCCTTCTCAGCCAAGAAGGGGGTAGGCAACGAAAGGAGGGCAGGAAATTACCCTGACTGGAATGACTGCAGTTCCTGAGGAGCCCTGCTCGGCCCTTTACTGGGGTGGAGGCTGGGGCGGAGGCTGAGAATTATAAAAACAGGAATGCCGGCCGGAGATCTAGGACCTCGCACTCTCCAAGAAACCCTGGTCTGTCTTTGGCAGCACCTCAAACCTACCCAGTCCGCCTTTCCAAGCCGATCCTTGCTTCCCACTTAAAAAATATTTTAATCGTTTCCTGTTTCCTGTTACTGCCTGAAATCCAAAAGCTTCATCCTATCCTACAAGCCCCACATCCATTGCCTGTAGCCCTAAAGCCTGAGTTCAAATTTTGACTCTACCACCACTGAACTGAGTGTTCTTAGCCAGAACACTTCATTCACCCCTCTGTCTCCATTTCCACATGAAGCCCTTAGAATACTGACAGGCATATGGTAACCGTAAGTATCTGCTACTGCTATTATTCATGTAAATACATCTCAGGTAGACTTGCTCACTATTTCCCCCAGTCTGCCAGCCTCATGGCTTTGATTTATACTGGGCCCTCAGCATAGAATACCCAATTCCTTTCTGTTTTGGTCCAAGCCACTATCCAACATTGTTCAATCTGGCAATCGAACTCTGGGCCATGTGCTTGCCAGGCGGGCAGGTGCTATGCCACTGAGCTACATCCTGGGCCCACATTGTTCAATCTTGGTTCTTTAAAGCTGCTGGGGGTCCCAGACATGTAGCTCATTGGTAGCACAGAAAAGGCCCTGGGTTTGATCTCCAGCACAGTCAAAAGGAAAAACAACAAAAAAGCCTGTTGCAGTTCCTAGCCTGGAAGCCCAGAAGGTATGGAGGGGCTTACCCTGCAAGGGTGACCCCTACTTTTGAGGTCTGAGCATCTCTAGGACAGACACAGGTGGAAGAAATATAATATAGTAGTTCAGAGTATGAGCTCTGGAGTCAAAATGCCTGGATTTAAATTCCAACTAACTGGCCAGGGATTTAGCGCAGTGGCCTAAATGCCTGTCTGGCAGACGTAAGGTTGTGAATTTGATCCCCAGTACCAAAAAACAAAAACAAAAACAAAAACAAAAACAAAAACTAAAAAAATTCCGGCTAATCATTTTGAACATTTTGACTTTTCTGAGATTTAGCAAAGGTTCTGAGTTTATAAGTACAGAGTAGCTCCTAGCAAACAGTAAATCTTCAATAATTTTTAGGCAGAATTTTGTGGTAAAGGAAATCGAATCCAGGGTATTGTGTATACTACACACTTTCCACACTGAGCTGTATCTCCAACCCTTGGTAGAATAGTTGTTAATATACTCTCCCAATCCAGACCCAGAAATTGTGATGCCCTCAAGACTAGAAAAGAGCATTCAAGATTCCTTGGTTGCTGGAGTTCCCTGAAAATGCCCCCTTACCACTCTATCTCCCCAGGTTCTTCCCAGCAAGCTGACAGGATATCCATATTAGCACGGAAGAAACAGGCTCAGAGGGTAAGAGATGCTCGCCAGATATCAGACAGCTGGGTAGCAGCTATTCCCTCAACATGTTACATTTCACTGTCACTGTTATATTCTGTTTTAACAGTACCTGCCAAAGGGGGTTGACCACCCCTGACATTAAACTGTAACTCCTCACCTTGCTTTAGATCATGCCGCCTCCCTTATGAATTCATTTCAACTAACATTTTAAAAAGGTACTCTGATACCAACTCCATTTGCTCACCCAGTCTCTGGGGCACTTACTCAGAGAACCCTTTCAAACTTATTTCATTGGTAGGTCAGCACAGTGGTCAGAGGCAGGCTCTGAAATTGCATTGCTTGGGTCTGAACCTTGGAAAGTTCTATAATTTGTTCCGTGTGTGACCTTGAATACAAGACTTCATCTCTTTGGGTGTTGATGTCCTTATCTGTCAAATGAGACTAATGAAATGATGATAAAGGTTAAATGAGATCATATCTGAAATGGCGTTTGTAGTGTGTGTAGCATAGCTAATACTCAAAAAATGTTACCTATTATTATTGCCTTCAGCATGAACTACATCTTATATGGACTAACCTATAATCAGATTCCTCAGGAACAAGGCTGTAAGCTGAGGCCAGATACAAAGAGCTAGGGTGAGCTGGAAGTAACCTCAGATGATGGTGTCTGTCTTCTACTGGGGTCACAAATGCAAGACCCTCAGAGGCTAGGCAGGTATCACAAATTCTCAAAGTGGGTTGGGTGGGGCACATGTACAGAGTTTTTGTTGTTACTGTTTGTGTGTGTGTTCTGAGACAGGGTCTCACTATGTAATTCAGGCTGTCCTTGAACTCACAGCAATCCTTCTGCCTCAGCCTCCCAAGTGCTGGGATTACAGGTGTGCACCACTATGCTTGGCTTGTGCGGAGTTTAAAGGAGTGGCTGGTATTAACTTCCCTCTTATTGCTGCTGCTGAGAATACACACCTTGAGTCACCAGAACTTTGTGGGCTTCACAAGAAGCTGGCAATCTGATTTTAAGGGAAAAACCTGGCAGTGCTAAATTTATAAATTTTTTTCTTTTTTTTTTTCGTACTGAGGATCGAACTCAGGACCTTGTGCTTGCTAGACAGGAGCTGTGCTGCTGAGCTATATCCCCAGCCTTCTTCTTCCTTTTGAGAGATAGGGTCTTGTTATGTTGCTTAGGCTGGCCTTGAACTTGTGATTGTCCCATCTCGGCCTCTCAAGTGAGTCACCACACTCACTACCAAACTTATTTTAAAACACAATAAAATGAAACCAAAATGTGGGTTCCATAAGATATTTCTGCAAGTCAGATTTGGCTCTGGGAATGCTAATACACAGCCTCTGCACTGCCTCATTAAGTTGAGGTCCAGCGAGGTTATGGAACCTGCCCAAAGTCACAGAATGAGAGAAGACAGTACAGACTGACCATTTTCAAGTAGGCATGGACTCGGGATACCCTCACCTGTGTTTGCGCTGCTCCCAATACTGTTGATGGCTGGCGGCACCGAGCTGGATGGGTGAAAGGGCACATGTCCATTTTCCCGGGGTGGTTTGTCCTGCCAGCCTGGCCCTGCCTCTCCAGGGCCCAGCTCTGCAGGGCCCCCCCACTCATCGGAACCCTGGCGTGAGTGGTAGGAGGGCTCTGCCCGGGAACGGAAGCCACCAGCCAGTCGCTCTTCAAGGTGGCTCAGCCAAAGGGCCAGGGCGTTGCGGTCCTCCAGAGTGGTGGCTGGGTGGATGAGAGCATAAGAGAGCAGCTGGCGGCTTTCCTCAATGAAGGCATTGCTCTCAATTGAGTAGGCCAGTACTTTCTGCAACAGCCTCATGTACTCGGATTTGGCTTCTGTGTTGCCAGGCTGAAGCAGAGGCAGGTGGGAGAGCAGGAGGGACACCACCTTCTCTTTGGACTCTTGTTGCCACTGGCTGACGATGGCTACGAGGGATAAGAAGGGATGTCAGTAGAGTCTGGCTGGGGCCTACTATAAACCCAAGAGTGCTGGCCTGGTCTGTTCTCTCAGCTTTAAGCTCCTCTCCTTTCTCAGTTCATGACTGTCAACCTGGATCAAACATTTTTTTTGCTGCTGTTGTTTCTTTGAGAGAAGGTCTCACTATGTAGCCCAGTCCAGCCTCAAACTCACAGCGATCCTCCTGCCTCCATCTCCCAAATTCTGGGATTACAGGCATGTCCCTCCATGCCTGGCTAAGACACATTATCTTTCAAGAGCAAGTTTTCTTGGTTCTATCACACCCATTCTTAAAAATTTACAGTGATTTCCATCAGCCATACCTGTTTTTTTTTTTTTTTTTTTTTGCAGCACCGGGGATCAAACTCACAGCCTCGCACCAGCCAGACAGGCACTTAAGCTGCTGAGCCAAACTCCCAGCCCTGGTTTTTTTAGGCAGGGTCGCACCATGTAGCTCAGGCTGGCCTTGCGCTCACGTTGTAGCCCAAGCCGGCCTCAAACTCACAACGCTCCGCCTACCTCAGCCTCCCAAGTGCTGGGATTAACAATCCAAGTTTCTTTTGCTGTTTCTAGGCCTGTTCTTTTGCTGTACCTGACCCCCACCCACTTTAGCATGATGCCCTCTCCTTTCTTTCCCTCATCAAAGCAGCATTCTTCCTGACTAGAGAAGGTAACGGAATAAAATAATTAAAAGCTTGGGCTCTGGAATCAGATGGTCTACACTCTTTAATTTATTAGCCAGATTTCCACACAACTCCACAGAACACTGATTTTTTCTTTTTTGGTACTGGGGCTTGAACTCACAACCTCGTGCCTGGCAGGCAGGCACTTAGGCCACTGAGCTAAATCCACAGCCCTATTTTTGAGACAGGGTCTCACTATGCAGTTCAGGCTGGCCTTGAACTCACTTTTGTAGTCCAGGCAGGGTCTCGAACTCACAACGATCCTCCTGCCTCAGCCTCCCAAGTGCTGGGATTAAAGGCATGTGCCACCACGCCCAGCTAGATTTTTTTTTTTTAAATGGAATTCAACTTGGCACCTTCACAATAAACTATACCCACAGCCTTTTTAAAATTTTTGAGACAAGGTCTAAACTGCTCTGGCTGGGCTTGAATTTGTAATCTTGCCTCAGCTTCCCAGAGCACTGGGATTATGGGAATGTGCCACCACACCTCGCTAAACAATTTTACCTGTAAAAAAATAAAAAAAAAAATTAAAAAATAAATAAAAAAAATAAATTAAAAAAAAAAATTTTACCTGTAAAATTTGAGAGTTAACTACAGCACCGAGTTCAGTGTTGCTCTGAGAGTCAATGAGCTAATAAAGAGTAAAGTGGCCTGAACTGGGTGTGGTGGCACACATCTTTAATCCCAGCACTCAGGAGGCTGAGGTAGGAGGATCGTTGTGAGTTTGAGACCAGCCTAGGCTACAAAGTGAGTTCAAGGTCAGCCTGAACTGCATAGTGAGACCCTGTCTCAAAAAATAGGGCCAGGGATTTAGCTCAGTGGCATAAGCAACTGCCTGGCAGGTGCAAGGTTGTGAGTTTGATCCCCAGTACCAAAAAA
>RJWM01000824.1:62023-81193 GCA_004363535.1 Dasyprocta punctata | reverse complement strand
ATATGTTCCCTACAAAGAGATAGTTTCATCTGCCTGAATCATACCAGGATGTCATGTTCCTGACCGGGACATTACAGTGGGAAATAGCACCAACAGAACCCAGTGCAGGAACTTACAGCTCAATATAACCTTCATTTCTAGGGCATGCCCCATTTCCTAGTTCTCCAGATAGAGTCAGCTCAGGATACCCCCACTTTCTAGGGGTTCTCTACACTATATTCATTCCAGTTCCCATACTCAGGCTGAGATTCAAAGTTTCAGCCTACAACAATCTTAAATTGTCTTAAAAAAAAATGACAGAAATTAAAAAAAAAATACTTCATAAATTTGGGTGTCACCCTTGTGTAGAGCCCAAACTCATCTTCTCTACACTGTTCCAATTTTAGCCTATGTACTACTGAAGTTACAGCTCACTTTTTCTTCCCTTTCTTCCTCCTCCGTCAGCACTAGGGATCAAACTCAGGGCCTCGTACATGTTAGGCAAGTGCTGTAACTCTGAGCTACAATACCCATTCCCTTTAAAACTTAATTTATTATTATCATTTTTGTGGTACTGGGGATTGAACCCTGGGCCTTGCAAGTGCCAGGGAATTACTTTACCACTGAGCTATGTCCTCAGCCCTTTTTGAGACAGGGTCTCACCCTGTTGTTCAGGCTGGCCTTAAATGTAGGATTTTCCTGCCTTAGACTCCTGAGTAGCTGGGATTATAGACTTCCACCACCATGACAGCTTTGATGTCTTTTTTCTTCTTCTTCTTCTTTTTTTGTGGTACTGGGGATCAAACTCACAACCTCGTGCCAACCAGGCAGGCACTTAAGCCGCTGAGCCAAACTCAGCAGCCCTAGATTTTTGAGACAGGGTCACACTATGTAGTTCAGGCTGGTCTTGCGCTCACGTTGTAGCCCAAGCCGGCCTTGAACTCACAATGCTCCACCTACCTCAGCCTCCTGAGTACTGGGATTAAAGGCGTGCGCCACCACCCCTGGCTTACTGACTCATTTTAAATACAGATTTTCTTTTCTTCTCCAAATACACAGATTCTAAAGGCATCAGCCAGCCTAAGAAACAGAGAGGCTGAGACTAGGCACATATAAGGGAAGCCCCAGAAATCTAGGGATCCAAGTCTTTCAACCTTGGCAGGCTGGTGGCACATGTCCGTAATCCCAGCACTTAGGAGGCTGAGGCAGGAGGATTGCTGTGAGTTCGAGACCAGTCTGGGCTACATAAGCAAGTTCAAAGCCAGCTTGCTCTACAAGGGAGACCTTGTCTCAACAAAACAAAACAAAACAAAACAAAACAAGTCTTTCAACCCAAGGACCTCTGGTGTACTTTATCCACACTGCAGGATAGACACCTGAAAACCTGCAGTGACATTTGAAAACTGCCCCTTTTATATCTCTGTCTTAATCACCTGTTTAAAAGATTCTGGCCTAGAAGTCACATTAATTTCTAACTCTACTTAAATTTGTACCACTAGGGAAATGAAATCATGTAACTTTCAACTCCTAATTATATAATTTTCTTGGCCAGGACCTCTCTGCTCCAAGCGTTCTAGAGATTCCCTGGTAAAGTGCCCAGGATTCATCTATTTATTCAAAATCATCAACTAATGCCATGGTCACAGTACTGGGCAGAATAACAGAATGAACAGTACTACTGGCACCAAAAAAAGATAGTAACAATGGACATTTATTAAGCATATGCTATGTGCCAGGCACTAGTGTTAAGAACATGACTGGTTTTTTGTTTCTGAGACAGGGTCTTGCTATGTAGTTCTGGCTTGAACTTGCTATGTAGTCTAGACTGGACTCAAACCTGTGGCAATCCTCCTGCTTCAGCCTTCCAAATACTTGGATTACAGGTGTGTGCCACCCTGGCCAGCATGATTACTTTTTTCTTTTTTTTTGAGACTGGGTCTTGTTATGTAGCTGAGGGTGGCCTTGAGTTCATGGTGCTCCCTCTGCCTCAGCCTCCCTAGTGCTGGGATTACAGACATGTGTTACTGTGACCAGCAGCTTGACTGGTTTTTATTCCCACCCCAACCGTGCTTTAGCATTCCTCCTTTCCAGATAAGATTTGGGAAGCGCAGAGCCAGGCATGGTGACGCACGCCTTTAATCCCAACACTCAGGAGGGTGAGGTAGGAGGAGTGTTGTGAGTTCAAGGCTGGCCTGGGCTACAATGTGAGCACAAGGCCGGCCTGAGCTACATAGTGCGACCCTGCCTCAAAAAAACTAGGGCCGGGAGTCTGGCTCAGTGGCTTAACTGCCTGCCTGGCAGGCGCAAGGTTGTGAGTTTGATCCCTGGTGCCGCCAAAAAAAAAACAAAAAAAAACATTTGGGAAGTGTAGTCACTTTCCCAAAGTGACAGAGCTAGTGCGCAACAATGCAGAGACCTGAACCTAGGTCTGTCTCTAGAACTAGGAGACTTTTACCGTAATTTTCTATCTCCCCAATGCCAATCTTCTTTCTTCCCCCTTCCTAGGCTGGCTTTCCAGACCTCTAACATCTGCAACTCAAATGTAGTCTTTTTTTTTTTTTTTCTTCGGCACCGGGGATTGAACTCACAACCTCGCGCCTGCCAGGGCAGGCGCTTAAGGCACTGAGCCAAACTCCTGGCCCTGGTTTTTTTGAGGCAGGGTCGCACTATGTAGCTCAGGCCGGCCTTGCGCTCGCGTTGTAGCCCAAGCCGGCCTCGAACCCACAACGCTCCGCCTACCTCAGCCTCTCGAGTGCTGGGAAAATGTAGTCTTTTGAATCAACTCCCTGTGACCACAAAGCTGTCCCTCAGGCCATCTCTGTATCTAAGGATATTTCCAAGGTGGACCAGGCCTTCCCAAAGTCAGAAAACCTTTCCGGCCCTCCCACCTCTCTCTGGCACTGAGTCACATGGTAGGGAACTCTCTCATACTCCACATCCCCTTCCCTGACTTAGCCCCTGAGGTTTCAGTTCTTCATGACAAGGAAGAAGAAACACAGTAAATAATATTAAGGACAAGAGACAGACTTGTATTCCAGCTGTGTCATGCAGCTGCCTGGGCAGTATGCTTCCTCCTCTGTAAAAGGGATTATAGGGCTGCTGGAAAGATTTGTGGAAGCAATGTATGTTAAGCATCAGACAGTGTGCCAGCAGTGGGCACTTGGAATATAGCTCAACGATGGGTGTTTGTCACCCTTCTCTTCCAGCAGTCAGCCTGGCCTTCTATTCCTAGCCTGATACTGTCAATTGGTGTTGTTTAGGTCTTGCAGGATAGTCAGAGGCATCTGGGACAGAAAAGAAGCCTTGTCTAGTCCCTCCCCCACTCTAGAATACTGCCAGGACCCCAGGGCTAAGGCACACAGCTTCTCCTCTGGTACTGCCAGGGGACGTGACAGAACAGCCTCAAGGACTGAACTCAATGAAGGACCTTGTTCTACTGACCAGAAACAGGAGCGTGGTTTTGGATGAATGGAGACTGACCCTGGGGAAATCTGTGTTCATGTGTCTGAGCGTTGGTGGTGGTGGTGGGAAGGGCGGGCCTCCTATTACTGGGAAGCATCAATGAGTCCTGGATCTGGTCCAAGGAATTTGTGCAACCTCAGGCCCCTTGGGATGAGGCCAGCTGGGGCTACAGATGATGGGTGGGGATGAAACTTCTAGTTTCCTGCCCAGATCAGAAAAGCCTGGTCCAGAGCTGAGGCACAGCAGGGACTCAATGAATACCTGCACAATTAAACCCAGATGGTTCCTGGAAGACAGCAGTGTCTATGTGTATATAATGTGCCCTTTCTAGGATTCTCCTAACCTTAGATCATCCTGTTCCCTGGTCTCAGGACAGCATACTGAGTAAGAGCAAAAACTCAACAGGCAAAGTTTTTGGGTTCAAAATCCAGCTTGGCTCTCACAACCTAGGTCAGTGCAATGGTGTACCAATCCTTTAATCCCTCTGAGCCTTGGTCTCCTCTTCTGCCAAATGGGGGCTATAAAAGCCCTTATGTCATAGAGTTGTAAAGAGACAATAAGACAATCTGCAAAGCACCTGACATGTGCAAGTGCTCAGTGTTTTTAACTATTATTTTTGTCACTGCTAGTTGGAGATCAAAAACTACGTTGTTTCAGGGCTGGGGGCACAGTTTATTTAGAAAAGCACATGTGGGACTCCCCCTTAAAATTCCCAACAGGGGTGGGGAATTTCATGCAGTTATTTACCAAAACCAGACAAGTCTCTGGCTCCTTGGAGCTAGAGGCACAATAAAAGTGATGAAATTCTGGAGGTGGGTAGATGGGGGAGGGGGCCAGGTAATGCCATAATGTCAATGACTATTTTCTTTTTCTCTTCTTTTTGTGGCACCAGGGATCGAACTCACAGCTTTGTGTCTGCCAGACAGGCGCTTAAGCCACTGAGCCAAACTCCCAGCCCTGGTTTTTTGAGGCAGGGTCACACTATGTAGCTCAGGCCGGCCTTGCCCTCGTATTATAGCCCAAGCCGGCTTTGAACTCACAATGCTCCACCTACCTCAGCCTCCCGAGTGCTGGGATTAAAGGCGTGCGCCACCACGCCCAGCTGAATGACTGTTTTCTTACCAAGCTGCAATGCTAGACTCTGTAGGCATGGAGAGGGTAGAGGGTGAGGGAAACTATGCATAAGTGCCCTCCTTGGCATAGTGGCTACAGGGCAGGGCTGACCAGGTCACCAGAGCTAGGTGGGTTATGACCCTGGGCCCTGGCAAATCATAGAAACTAAATATATCTTCAAAATTTTCATAAGAGCAAACCCATTTTTATGTGCTGGGCTATTGCAACAGCTGTGGCAGCCTCAGGCAGCAGCCAGAGGGTTGGGGTTTGGCTCTAAACATGCCCTTCTCTGCCTCATCCCAGCTCACACAGATAAGGGGGCAGGGCCAGGGGGCTCACATTTTTGTTTGATGAGCTGTGTCAACAGAGCCCAAAAGGGGAGGGTGGCAGCATAAGGACTGAACTCCAGTGACTCACTTGCACGGTCCCTCCTCAATTTCCCCACCCAGACTCAGGAAGCCAGAAAAGAAGGGGCTTATACCTGTTGGATACGAAGACTGACTCAAAGACAGGAGGTGGGAAGAAATGGAGGAAATGTGGCTCAGTAAGTAAAAGGACCAGAGAGGGAAGGGGAAATCAGCTCTTCTGGGCTCTTATCTCTTCCCTCCTGTCCATGGGAACACAGTTCTGGTCCAAGTCTGCATCAGAGGGGAAGGAGGAGGCCAGTTCTGTTACAACTCCTCTAACAGCAGGTAGGATTGTACTGGGAGAAGGAACAGGAGGATGACATGGGGAAAGCTGAGGCCTCTGCTTCCCTTTTCTGGAGATCTGGAGTACTACTTTTCTTTTCTGTTCCTGGACACTGCCTCAGATTCTGTGCCCATGAAATGAACACTAGCTGTCTGGGCCAGAGGGCTGCTCTGCTTCCTGCCGGCTGCTGCAAAGGGACAGTGCAGACCAGAGCCCCCTTCAACAGCTTTAAGCTCCCACTCTCCATCTCGAGGTCGTATGACAGTATCTTACCATCTTTCTGGCCCCACCCACAATCAGCATCAGCATCTAGTGGCTCTCCACTGGGTACACACATGGGGAGGGCTCTAACTCTGAGGATAGGACCTGGGCCTCACATTATTTTTAAAAGTCCCTGACAGATTATGACATAAAGCCAGAATGGGTATGCTTTTGTGTAGGGTAATTTCTGTGTTCCTTGCCTTATCTGTGGAAAGGATAACCCAGGGTCTCCTTGGAGAACTAGAATGAATAACAGGGTTATCTGAATAGGACAAGGAAATAAAACCCAAGAAAAAACAAAAGACCTGCCTCACTGTTCAGGCCTCCTGCTTTGAAGTGATCAGAAGAGCTATGGAAGGGGCCCTATGGGTTCCTGCAATGGACAGCTCTTAACTGGGGACAACTGACCAGAAGACATGGTTAGCAGTGTAAGTGTGCATCTTTGTGGGGAGGGCAGAAAAGAGAAGCAAATTTTCAGGAGGAGGGTGTCTATTTATCTTTTAGGGGGGCAATGTTGGTTGTGGAACTCAGGACCTCACACATGCTAGGCAAGCACTCTACTACTGAGCTATGGCCACAGCCTGCATTAACTGTTAAGAACTACTGATCACGAAGAATGTGCTACACCCCAAAAGAGAGCAGTACAGCTGTGGCTCTGCCTACTTTGGCACATTTTTTGAGCCCAACAAGTACCCTGAAAGTACTTAGAACAACTCCTTCACATCTGGATAGGATTCCTCTGGCCCAAGTGAGGTGGGACTGATCCAGAACACAGAGGTATTAGTGGCAGAGCTGGATCTGTATGTTCAATGTGTCCCCATTTCTGATCTTCATCCCATGACAAGTGAATCACCCAGCACAGCACCATCTCTTACAATGCCTGGTCATCAGAAGAACCTGGCTAGTTTTTCACAGGCCCACTGAGCTCCTCGGGATTCCCACTTACTGGGTCTAGGGCTAAGGGCCGGGAATCTGGATTTTATGTCACTCTGCTTCCTCAGGTGATTCATCAGAATGATGCAAGTGTAGGAAACACAAGGGAACGGGAAGGTCATAATGAATAGAGGAAAGAGAAACAGTCAGATGGTTGGCACCTCCCAAGAGAGACTCCAGGTCCAAAAACGAATAAGGAGGAGGGCTGAGAGGTTCTTCCTGAGGGTGGGAGTACAACAGGAGACCATGTCTTCTTAGTCTTGGAACCCGGCATTCAAAGCCTTTATAGAACTTATCTGTGATCACTTCTTTCCCAAGTCATGCTCTACTTTAATCCTGGCAGGCTTCTTTCCTGTTGACTCTGAAATACACCATGACCCTCCCTCTCTTCCCCCATTCTAAATTTACCTTATCTCTCCACTCATTTAAATACCAATCTGTTTTAAAAGTTCTCACCACCTGACATAAGGATGTAGGTAAGAACCTTAATACATGAATTCACTCATCATTCGTTTCGTTCCACAGCAATGTTCCACCCTGGTGAGGTATTACCCCCCAAATCCCAATGCAAATCATCAAGGGTGGGCCTCTGCTGCTTTGTGTAGAGTGTAACATTTTTCATGGGCAATGTGGTGAGAACAACTATTTTAAATGCACATATCTCCAAGCTAGCAGGCCCACCAAATCTTAGGAATGATTTTTAAACATGCTGAAAGAGTACTTAACAGCACTGTAATAACAAGACCAGATACACCCTGTGGTGGAGCTACTAGTCAAGTGCTCTGAGGTCAAAACTGAGTTCTATCTCTGGCCAAACGTGTGACCTAGAGCAAATCACTTAGATTTCCCAGCTATCAGTTTCCTCATTTATAAAGTGGACCATCTTACAGAGTTACTGAGATTACATGACTAATGGAAGTAAAACATCATTTGGTTCATAAGTAGGGCTTCATAAATATGACCTATTCTTACTATGCAGCCATTAATAATGAGGTATGTGATGAATATGGAATAACATTCAAATTATTTTGGTTAATAAAAAAAGCAATTAGCATGATACTTGGCCATTTGTTTAATTAAAACATGGCAAAGCTGGAAGGAGAATATGTATGTGGCCACATATGCACTGAATCACCTCAGAAAACATAAATGAGAAGTCTGGAACATGGGAGTCTGGGACACTTCACTTTTCATCTTTTGTATGTGTTAGGTATGTTTTTTGTTTTTTAGGGGGGTACTGGATATCAAACTCACAACCTCACACTTGCCAGGCAGGTGATTACACCGATGAGCTAAACCCCTGGCCCTATTTTTGTGTTTTTGAGACATCTCACCAATATAGCTCAGGCTAGCCTTGAACTCACAGTGATCCTCTTGCCTCAGTCTCTTTTTTTTTTTTTTTTTTTTTTTTTTGAGGCACCGGGGATTGAACTCACAGCCTTGTGCCTGCCAGGGCAGGCACTTAAGCCACTGAGCCAAACTGCCGGCCCTGGTTTTTTGAGGCAGGGTTGCACTATGTAGCTCAGGTCGGCCTTGCGCCGCGTTGTAGCCCAAGCCGGCCTCGAACTCACAACGCTCCGCCTACCTCAGCCTCCCGAGTGCTGGGGTTAAAGGCGTGTGCCACCACGCCCGGCTTTGCCTCAGCCTCTTAAGTGCTAGGATCACAGGTGTGTGCCACCAGGCCTGGTTTGTTTAGTTTACTTTTACTACAAGTTTTTTTTTTTTTTGTACTGGGAATTGAACTCAGAAGGACCTTGTGCCTGCCAGGCAGGCTATGTTGTGCCACTAAGCTTTATCCCTGGCCCCACAATTTCTGAAAACAAAAGCAAAAATTAAAAAATGCTCTAACAAGCAACAAGTCCCAGTGGTGATCCAACTAAGAGCCATGACTGGAAGCAAGAGGTCATCTAGCTGTCTGCTTGGGGTGGGGTGATGGGGAGTGTATGACAAAGCAGTATAAGACACTGGCCTGCCCCACAGGACCGAAAGACCTCTTTTTGATGAAGAGGTTGGCAGCCTAAGAAATGGCTAAGCTGCTGCACCTGAGCTGGGTTCTTACAACTTTGGCTGCCAGACTGGGAATAAGGCCAGTGTGATGCCTGGTCTGAGTAAATGTCTTACCCTAGAACTCATAATGCCTATGTGACTTGTATATAAAGACTCAAAAAAACCAAAGGTGACTGTTGCTAAGAAGGATGGACCTGATGAGATGGCAGCTCTGTGGCTACTTAATGCTAGAAGTCCACGTTAGTTTCCTCACCTGTAAAATGGGGATAATAACAGTACCTATCTCACAAGGTGGTTAAGGGGACCCAGTTACTGACAATAAAAACAACTACTGTATTACTGAATGTTTACTACATACCACGAACTGTTCTAAGAGCTCCAAACATGTTAACTCACTGACTTCTCTCACAAGTACCCTAGAAGCAGATATGATTATCATACTGAATCAAACCACAAAGAGGTTAAATTACTTCATTTCCTGGCAAATGACAACTGCGATTTATTTATGTATTTATTGGAGGCAAGTTTTTTTTTTTTTTTTTGTGGCACCGGGGATCAAACTCACAACCTTGCACCCGCCAGACAGGTGCTTAAGCCACTGAGCCAAACTCCCAGCCCTAGTTTTTTGAGGCAGGGTCATACTATGTAGCTCAGGTCGGCCTTGTGCTCAAGTTGTAGCCCAAGCTGGCCTCAAACTCACAATGCTCCGCCTACCTCAGCCTCCCGAGTGCTGGGATTAAAGGTGTGCGCCACCATGCCCAGCTAGTTTGGAGGAAAGTTTTATTTGGGCTCACTGTTTCAGTAGGTTTAGTTCCTAGTCTTCAAGGCAAAAATGACACAGGGAGTACAGTGATGGAGGAAAACTGTTTACCACAGATATCCACAAAGCTGAGAGAGCAAAGGGAAGAGTCACAGACAAAAATCCACCCTTCCTAGTCACATCTCCAGTGATTCTCTTTAGAACCATACCCAAACTCCAAACTGCATAGTCAACCATGAGGTCATCAATTAATTTGTGACTATAGTAACCCATGATCCAATCACTTTCTAAAATCACCACCATTGAACAAAAGGCTTTTGGGGGGTCATTACAGATATAAACCACAACAATTAGTTGGGGAATAAATATACATGTATGAAGCTATCTCTACCATCAAGGCCACAAACATATCCATCATCTCACAAAAGTTTCCTCCCACCCTAATTATTATTAGGAAAGAATATATAACATAGGATCGGCCCTCTCAGCAAATTTAAATAAACAATATGACACTGCATAGTAATGGTATGCTGCATACTATGCAGTTCGTATGGACAACTGTGATTTAAATCTAAATAATTTAAGAGCCACCAAAATATACTGCTTTCAAAGCTAATAAATACAAGTAAAGAGAACCTGGCTTGTAAGGGCTCAATGTGAACTATGATTATGAAGCAGGTGGGAAGAGTAACTAACTTGGACAAACTTCATGAAGTTCCTCAGTCTCCTTCCCAGCTAGCTTTTGGGTATCCACTACCTTCCCTCTAGCCTTCATCTCTCCCAGCTATCACCGGAGTCAGCAGGTCTCTACCCAGTCCTGTGGAGGCACAGAAGGCCACAAAAGGTTAGCAGTGGCCCTTGAGACAGTTCTCTGGCCTGATTCCTGGTTATGCCTGGTGCTCTAGGGACAGATTCTAGAGAAGCATGGCATACTCAGCCCAACACAGCCTCATGGGACAGAGTGCTCCTCTCTAGGCTGCATAGGGAGCTGACCTGAAGGACTGTAAGTTCAAAACCCTCTTTTATTTTTAGACTGGGTTTTGTTATGTAACCCAGGCTGGTCTCAAACTTGTGGTGATCCTTATGTCTCAGCCTCCTGAGTGCTGGGATGACAGGCGTGTACCACCACAACTGGCTTTAAAACTCTTGAAGCTTTTCATGCCTTGAATCCAAAGTACCTTCATGGGTAAAGAGTAGTATATAACAGTGATGGTGAACTTTTTAGAGCTTTCAATGATACAAACAGCCCACTGTGGCCCATGTATTGTATGTTTGCTATGTGCTGTACAGGATGAATCGTGAACTTCGGAAAAGTTCTAAAATTTCCTCTTAGTTCTAGTGTCCTGAAGCTTGAAAATTAAAATATTGCTCACCTTCTATCCCTCTTTCATAGGTAATGACTTCAGTTTTCTTTTAGCTGCCTACTTAAGCCTCCCTGCATGAATGCTCCTCCGTAGTGGGCAGTTTCTAACTTGTGTTTGCCTCCCATGGGAGTCTTCCATTCCATGCCTGAGGATAATCTGGCACCATAGCCCCAAGAAACCCAGGCTTGGGAGGTCAGGGACCCCTCAACAAGCAAAGGGCCCTTATTTCTTGGAGCCACTGTTGGCTGGCTTCCATCGGCCTCTGATAGCTGTTTCTGATCTCCCTCCTGCTGCACTTCCATCTCTAACAGCAAAGACTCACCAGCACTGTTGGCCTCTGACTCCAGCAGGTGGATATCATTGCAGTCCGCTAACGAGTGCTCCAGGCAGAGCTGCAGGAAGCGAGCTTGGGTACGAGTGACCCGCTTCAGAAGTGACAGCAGGGCCACTGTCTGTTCACACTCATTCCAGCCCTTGAACCAGCCAGCAAGGATGCCCACCTGGTCTCGGAACATCATGGTGCCAGGCCTGGGGCCAGGGTGGGGGGGACGGCGGTGGCAAGGGCCAGCGCCGTCACATGGTCTCGGCTCTGGGCTCCTGCTATCTCTCCCCTGAGGGCCAGGGCTTGAGGATGTTCCCTGGCGTGATGGCAACAGTTGGTGAGGGGAGGAGGGAGCCTGCTCACATTGGGGGAGGTCTTGGTCCAGCCACGCCTCTCCAGACCCCTGCAAAAAGAAGCAAAGAGATCAGAGAGAATGAAGCTGAAGCTGTCCTGGTGAGTGTGGGCTGAGCAGGGCATGAAAGCCTCATGCCTTCCCCGTTTTGAGGAGCTCCTGAGAGAAAGATGAAGCCAGCCCTAGATACTAACCCAACTTCCCCCCAATCTCCAAATCTAGAAAAAAGGCTTAAATGGCACCCTGGAGACTGAGAAGACGGTGCCCTCATACTTGACTGTGACAGACCTAAAGGAGGCATATTCAAAGCAGAAAACTAAGTTGCAAAGACTTTTTTCAGAAATGGGAAATAAGCCCGGTGTGGTGGCGCACACCTGTAATCCCAACACTCTGAAGGATGAGGCAGGAAAAGTGCTACAAGTTCAAGGCTAGTCTGGGTGACAAAGTGAGAAAGAAAAGGAAAGAAGAAGCTGTGTATTATGGGAAAGACCTGAATTAATAAAGAGCTGATCAAGGTGACATGACTAAGCAAATAATGTGACCTGACCCAAAGCATGTCTTTCTTTTTTTCCCTAAGCATGTCTCTTTACTTTGCTGGTCTCTGGCCCCCTCCTCTGAGAGCTGGACATAGTGAATGCTCACCTGACAAAAGGACCCTAAAGCACTCTTATTATTTCAAATGAAAAACCACCATGCTTAGTCAGTGTGGATGGCATGGGGGTGACCCAGGAGGAGAGATACTATACAAATAGCTATATGGTCAATTACTGGTTTGGCACCTGTCAGTCCTCGGGTGTGGGCACGGACAGAGGTCTTCTCAAAAGTCACTGACAGGCTGATGAGCTTTCACCTTCTCCAACCCAGCTCTCCCACTCTGGAAATGGTATACCTCTGTTTCTGTTGTTGTTGTTTTGAGACAGGGTCTCACTACATAGTTCAGGCTGGTCTTCAACTCACTATGGAGCTCAGACTGGCCTCAAATTTCTGACAGTCCTCTTGCCTCAGCCTCCTGCATGCTGGGATTACAGGCATGTGCTACCATACTCAGCTCACCTCTGATCTCTTAGATTGCACCCGTCTCTACTATGAGATGAATCCCTCTCAGCCCTCTTCATTCCCCAGAAGTCTGCTTCAGACTCAAGCTCTCTGGACTGGGAAGTTCTCTGGCTCCTAGACACCAGCCTATCATTCAAACCAGAGTCAAGAGGATGTCAACCTGAGGGGAAGGGGACAATTCAAGTCAAAAACTCCCAAGCAAGAAAGTGTCCAAATTCCTCGTAGGCAGAGGAATAACACAGAAGCTGTTTTAACTAGGAAAACAGGACTATACATCAGTGAACTGCTTTCTGCATATTACTATGAAGCCCTTTTCTAAGTGACTTGAGCTCCAGGTTTCTACTTACCACTGGAAACCTGGAGGTTGTCTCTCTTGCAAGATCAGTACCCTTGGCTCCACCCCCAAACCACATTTAGTTGTATCCCCCTCTGGTTGCTAAAGTTCTCTGGACTGAATTCTACAAGAAACCACTGAACCTATAGGCTCAGCTACTCCCATCTCCCTAAACTTCCACATCCCTACTGAGGAAAGCAGTGAGGTGCATCTGACAATGGTTATGACTTGCTTTGCAAATTCCCTGTCGGATCCCTAAACAGAGCAAGCTGGCCTAGCTGTCAATCCCTTTGGGTACAAGAAGAAGGGAAAGAAGGGTAAACAAAAACCTTGCTCCAAGTGAGACAGCCTTCTCAGTAATTTTTTTTTTTGGTACCGGGAATCGAACTCACAACTTCATGCTTGCCAGGCAGGCGCCTACACCACTGAGCTAAATCTCTGGCCCAATTTTTTGAGACAGGGTCTCACTATGCAGTTCAGGCTGGCCTTGAACTCACTCTGTAGCCCAGGATGGCCTCAAACTCACAACGATCCACCAACCTCTGCCTCCCGAGTGCTGAGATTAAAGGCCTGCGCTACCACGCCCGGCTTCTCAGTAATCTTTTAAAATAAGAAATCAGATGTCCTCCCCTGACTTAACATTTTGCACTTTAAATACAATCTTGCCAAAAGGGTCCCACAGGATTCTTGTGGCCTCTTTAACCTTCTCATGTACCAAGTTTCTCCGGGATTCCTCTTCCCCTAGAGGTTGGCTCCCATGTGTTACTCAGTTGTCAGCTCAATGTCACTTCCTGAGTTTCCCTCATAGTCAAATCTAACGAGACGTTTTTTCCAAAGCCATCTTATTTCAAGGATAAAAATAAAAAATAGAAGAAAAAATCTAACAAGACTCTCCCCTGGTCACTCTACTGTATTAAGTGCTGTTTCCATTTTTTTAAAAATATGTAATTTGGCATTCTCAAAACCATCTTACTTATGTTGTTTCTTTCTTCCCATCTAGATGCAAGCTATACAGTCAGCCAGACCCTAGAGCAGTGCCTGGCATATAGAAGGTGCTCAATATCTTATAAATCAACAGCTAAAGAAGGTGAATGTAGAAGCCACACTTATGATTTCTAGAGCCCTGGGAAAAAAGATGCTAGACAAAGTGGTCCATAGTATGACAGGGATATGGAAGACAGGTCATAGAAAAATTTGAAGGTACTAAGGAAATCTCCGCAGGGGAAAGACTCAGATGGTTTGACACAATGGACTGAATACTTGAAGACACGGCATGCAGAAGAGGAATTAGATATATTCTTTTACTCCAGAAGAGATCCAGGATAGATGGCTCTAAGTAACAAGCTACACATGGGACATGGCAAATGTTTAAAATCTAGAGGACTCACTTCTAGTCCTACTCCAGTCACAGATTTACTTGACCTTGGAGTTAGCCTGCTTTTCTTCTCTAGAATGCAGGAGATAAGGAACTGGCCTGTGTCAGGCATGACAAATACATTCTAACATACGGGGTAAATCTGACTGGTTGGTGGTAGAAACCTGGAGTACTATGATGAAAAGGATCCTAAAGAAACAAAATAATGGGGACATCCATCAATGGAGAATGATGAATAAACTGTGGCAGACCCCACACTACACAAAATCATGTACTATTAAAACATGTACTAGGTATGACAGTACATGCCTGCAATCCTAGCACTGGGAGACTGAAGCAGGAGGAGCCCGACCTGGACAACTTAGTGAGATCTTGCCTCAAAAAGAAAAAAAAAAAAGAGGAGCTCAAGATATAGCTCAGTGCAAAGGCCTTGAACGTTGAATTCAATCCCCAGGACCAAAAAACAAAACAAAAAAACAGCCAAGCTTGTCCTGAAAGCAAGATGCAAGGGGGAAAAAAACCACTATCTATTGTGCTCCATTTTTTTTGCTTTTTGTTTTCCTGGTACTGGGAATTTAACTCAGGACCTTGCCCTTTGCCAGGAAGGTGCTTATGTCACAGAGCTATATCACTGGCCCTTGTGTCTGATTTCTATCTACAGGCTTGGAGGAATAGCATAAGTCCATTAAGATGAATAGCAATATATATAATATGATGCCATTGTCATTTAGAAAAAAAGCCACACAAGTGCCTTACACAGTTTACATATGAATACACATATGCATAAAGAAATGTGTAAACCAGGTGCGGTGGTACACGCCTGTAATCCTCAAGAACCTGTCTCAAAGTAAAAAACAAAGCAAAACAAACAGCATGGAATGAAGGTAAGTTGCACAGTGTCTCTGGGTTTGACTGCTAATACCATACACTACAAAAAGAAAAAGAGAAGAAAGGTAGTTTGGCTGGTTGATTTATTTATTTATTTTTGTTTTTTTGCAACAGGGTGTCTATATACTTAGGTTGTCCTTGAATTCACTATGTAGCTCAGGCTGGCTTTGAACTTGCAATGATCCTCCCACCTCAGCCTCCCAAGTGCTGGAATTATGAGGAATTATTAACATTTTTTTTTTCTTTTTGAAGTGCTAGGGATTGATTCATATATGCTAGGCAAGCACTCTACCACTGAACTACAGCCTCAGTCTTTTTAAAACTTTTGATTTTGAGACAGGTCTCACTAAATTGCCCAGGCTGGGTTCAAACTTGTGATTTTCCTGCCTCAGCATCCTGAATAGCTAGGATCACAGGCAAGTGCCATCACACCAAAGCCTTAACACACTATATAATTTTGTACTATTTTGCTAGTTGCAAGTGATTATATCATTTTTGTAATAAAAATAAATGAATTTTAAAAAACATTAAGGCTGTATTCTACTTCCTAGCTTAGTGAGAAAGAATACTGGGATTGTCAGTGTTTGCCCAAGATTTAGGGCACCTGAGTGGTAGCTCATATGCCTGAAAAAAAATTAGTCTCCCTTCCCAGCTCCAGCACTTTGTGGCTTTCAGTACCAAGGAGGCAACAGCTGCCTCAACATAAGGAAGAGTTTTAAAATAATAGATCTGTCCAAGAGTGGAACTGGCTACCACATGAGGAAGTAATAAGCTCCCTGGCTGCTGGAAGTGGTCAAGCAGAGTTTGGACGAACATCCATTGGGAGTTGCAGGGATTCCTTCATTGGGTGGCAACTTGTAAGATAGGAGGACATGTTGCCGTTGCAGAGGGAACATTTGTGATGAGAGGTCTGACATGCCAACAGCATTTATAGCAGAATGATGACCAAATTCACAAATAGACGGAAGTTGTACACACTCCTTCCCATGAAGTTTATTGGGTTATTTTTCCTAGATGAGAGCACTGTGTCCCCCCGCCAATTAAACTGTTGACTAAACATTAATCCAGCTTCTTCCAGCAAAGCTTTGGGACAGAACTGGGTCTCAAATATGATGCTTACAAGTGAGGCTCTGAAAAAAGCAGGCCAGTAGGGACTATGTTAAGAGTCCACACCCTGTCTAAAAGGAGAAGTCACTATTCAGCTCTAATCAACTAGTGCTATGGGACAATGTGGGTCCAGCATTATGAGATCTTAAGTTATTTTTAGAAAGAGGAGCTAGAAATCCAGCTTTTAAAATAAAATTCCTGTATTTTTAAATGTTGGAAACCTATTCACATTAAAATAGCAACAGTGAACTACTACACAGAACGAACAAAACCTGTGGCATGTGGCCCCTGGAACAGATGGACATAAACTGAGAAAAGACCAGAAGCCTGCTAACTAGCCCTCCCTAAGGCCTCTCTGGCCCTAAAGTCCCACTGCTTAGGGAATATAATGGGTGGAAAGGATCTAGTGATGGAGAATGCCTCTGGGAATATGCAGTAAGCACCAGGGAGTTTTCAAGATTGTATTGTTTAAAAAAACAAAACAAAACAAAACAAAACTGTCCTCATAGGAAGCACTCTGTTGAGACCTCACGACAGAATGCCAACTGAAGATTGGTTGGCTCCCTCCCATCAAAGGACCAGAGACCCTCAGTCACCTCTATCCCTGCTGCTTGGCAATAGCCAGAGATGATGACTTGGATAAAGCATGAACAATTATTCTAAAACATCTCTCTGTGGTAGCATCTTATTATGATGGATTTGCCTGCCAAATATCCATTCCTATATTCTAGTACCAGCACCCTGAGTTTCCCCTGGATAATTAACTAACTGCTTTTCTTGGCTTCAGTAGACACAGTATAAGGCCTGGCCAAGGAGAGTCCACCCTGGGCTTTTTCTGGAATTACTAGAGAAGTAAATTCTCAGTTACTGAGTGTTACCTCTGCTGTCTTGTGATGGAAGCCTGCTTCCAAACAAAGCCAAAACAAATGAAGGCAGAATCAAGAGACACAGAGAGAAAAAGGGAGAGCTGTTCATATCTTTTGAAGACCTGGATCTAACATATTTCGTTTTGGTTTAAGACAGTTGGAGCCGTGCTTCTATTACTTAAAGTTGAGACAGCCTAGACCAGTACCAGACAAAACAGAATTCGCCACTGCTTTGGTCTCTTTGTCCTCACATGATCAAAAATGACTCTGCCTTTGAAGAAAGACGTGAGAAGGGAATCCCTATGGCAAACAGATCAAACAGCCCAGCAATATTGCTGCCATTTCACCACACACGAACTTTTTAGGAAGCACTATCAACTCCAGAGGTAAGAAACGGAGTTGACAAAATGGTTTAGAGGTTCTAGGGATAGTTGCCCTCTGGGTGTCTTTCTTGGCCCCAAACAGTGAGAAAGGGGCCCCAGACAGCAATTCTGGAGCTCAACTCTTTCCTCATTCAAATACAAGACTGGCTCAAACACTGGCTATCTTGTTGATACTTACTTACTGTGTTGACTTTTGGGACAAGTAAGTTAGTTTCCTCCTCAGCCATTGTTCTTCAGAAGAATTAACTGAAACAGTGTATAAAATATACCTAGCAGCCTGAGTGGTGACCATGTCTATAATCCTAGCACCCTGGGAGGCTAGAGCAGGAGGACTGGAAGCTTGAGCCCAGTCTGGGATCCTAAGCAACTAAGCAAAAAGGGATGGGGATATAGATCAGTGAGAAGACTCTGGGTTCAATCAGTATCAGACACATGCCAACCTACCGGTAGTGTGATGCTTAGCATGTTTTCATATATCTTAGATTAACTGCCATGTTCCAGGCCCTGTGCTAACAGTTCTCCATGAGTCAGTTCATTTGCTTTTTTTTTTTGGTACTGGGGATTGAACGCACCGCTTAGGCCACTGAGCTAAAACCCCAGCCCTATTTTTTGAGACAAGAGTCTCACTGCAGTTCAGGCTGGCCTTGAACACATTTTGCAGCCCAGGCTGGTCTTCAACTCACAACAATCCTCCTGCCTCAGCCTCCCAAGTGCTGGGATTAAAGGCATGCACCACCACGCCCGGTTGAGCTCATTTGCTTTTAAAAATTGTTTTAAGCACTCGGGAGGCTGAGGTAGGCGGAGCGTTGTGAGTTCGAGGCCGGCTTGGGCTACAATGCGAGCACAAGGCTGGCCTGAGCTACATAGTGCAACCCTGCCTCAAAAAAAACCAGGGCCGGGAGTTTGGCTCAGTGCCTTAAGTGCCTGCCCTGGCAAGCGCAAGGTTGTGAGTTCAATCCCCGGTGCCGCAAAAAAAAAAAAAATTGTTTTAAAACTATATGTAGGTCTCATTGGTAGAGTTTGCATAGTATATAGAAGGCCTTGTATTTAATCCTTAGCATCCCAACAGAAGTATTATAAATACATTATATATATGAATATCTTCATTTTACAGATGGAAAAACTGAGATATAGAGAAGTAAATCACTGCTCATAACTGCAAAATCTGGCTTCAAAGCTTGCTCTTAAACAAAACTGCTGCAGCTTCCTGTAAGTTTCCTTCCATTCCTAGAAAGTTGGGCCTCAGAGCACAGCCTTTAACTCCAACATCTCTGGGTAAACAAAGGGGTCCTATCAGTCTTCCTGCCCATTCCTAGGGCTTGCTCTTGTACGAGACACATCCAGGCCTTTGAGGAACCCACATTTAATGAACAAGGTAATGGGTTAACTATCTAAAATTAATTTACTATCCTAACCTAGAAACAGAATGTCAGAAACCAAAGGAATCCAAAAATTCTCTTATAAAAATCATATTTCCAGAAACTCCTGAAATATGTACACAAATGTAGTACTATGTATACTACATTTATAGTAGTATGTATACCACTGTCTCGGCAGGGAAAAAGCCTTTTGTTTGAAAGGTCCTAGGGAAGGAAAGGAGAGTAGGGGAGAAGTGAGGCAGGGCCCCTGAAGATAAGTGCAGCACGGGAAGCCTGGGAAACCCTGGAATACAGAGGCTGGTGTTCCCGTTCTCATTTCTAAATCTATTGGCCCTTCCTGTGAAGGTCCACTCCTACTGTTTTCCTTCTCCTCTTTTTTTCTTTTCAGCACTGGGGATCGAGCTCACAACCTCACACCTGACAGACAGACAGGTGCTTAAGCCACTGAGCCAAACTCCCAGTCCTAGTTTTTTGAGGCAGGGTCACACTATGTAGCTCAGGCTGATCTTGCGCTCGTGTTGTAGCCCAAGCTGGGCCTC
>RJWM01000824.1:0-61923 GCA_004363535.1 Dasyprocta punctata | reverse complement strand
GGGCTGGAACTTGTAATCTTCCTGCCTCAGCCTCCCAGAATGTTTATGCCACCACACCCAGCTTAGTCACGATCTTTTTTGTTTTTAAGAGTAGGAAGTATTTATTGAGAGAAAGAAAGCTTCTAAAATGGACAGAGGCGGGTCTGAGTGGGTGGCCAGTCATCAGATCTTGATCTTTTTCCTAAAGTGCTAGAGATTAAACCCAGAACTGCATGCTAGGGAAGTGTTCCATCACTGCACAACACCCCAACCCCTCTTTTTACTTAGCCAAACAAGTCCTCATCTATCCCAAAACTCAAGTGGCCTGAACTAGGCTGCTGGGTTGAAAATACACTCGTAACCCTACTCTTTTTTGAGATAGGATTTCTCTATATGGTTCAGGTCTGCTTTAAACTGACTACCCTAGGCTGGCCTTAAGTTTAAGGCATCTTTCTGCCTCAGCCTCTTGAGTCCTGGATTACAGGTATGAGACATTACACCTGGCATAACCCTACTACTTACTACTAGCATAATTTTGGGCAAGTGGTTCCACCCTGCTACATCTATTTTCTCATCTGTAAAATGGACCTTACTACTCTCAAGAGTTTTAAGGCATAAAGATTCTTTTTTCTCTAATGCTATCGATTCCTTTTTTCTCCATACCCAAAATACATTCACTTCTTCCACCTTTACAATCACCATATTCAAATGGCCATTCTCTCATGTGGACAAAAGGACTGGCTCCTCACCTGTGTCTCTGCTTCCACTCTCAACCTTCCATTTTCCTATAATAAACCAAAGTGAACTTTCCAAAAACAAAAATCTGATTGTGTCACTGTCCAGCTTAAAAAAAAAAAGAACCCACAAAACATTCAGTAGTTTCCCACTTCTCTTCAACAGATCTGGGCCTACATGTGCCCCTATCTTCATCACTTCCCCAGTGGGAAGGAATCTTTGATAATCATTAAGCAGTGCTGTCTTCTTTGCAAACTGCCCGAACTACCAGAGCCACGAGGGGAGAGGAGATTACTTATACTGCTCTATCTCCACTTCCTAGGACAACACCTGGCACACAGCAGGCCCTCAGGAAATATCTGTGGTAATATTCCCTAAAGTTTAGTTTAGATAGTTCCACTCCAAGATCTCCCAAATGTCTCATTTTTCTAATATATCAGGCTTAACTGTCACCTTCTGAAAGGGGCCATTTCTGATGTCATACTCTGTCCATAATGGCCAGCATCACTCCCATCCTCCCTTTTGCTTAGAGTTTTATTTCCTTCATAGCACACATCACATTCAGATTTCTTTTACTATCTGTATATCTGCCATCAGAATATAAGCTCCATGAGTTTCAGAACCCTGTTTTATTTTCTGCTATACCTTTGGTACCTAGAATAGTACCTACATTAAAAAAAAAATTTATTCAATTCCCCCACCCCCACACCTATCAGTACCAAGGATTGAACCCAAGAAGCACTTTTATGTATGCCCAATCTTTTACTTTTTTTGTTTTGTTTTGAGAAAGGGTCTCACTATGCAGTTCAGGCTGGCCTTGAGTTCACTTTGCAGCCTAGGCTGGTCTCGAACTTGCAACAATCCTCCTGCCTCAGCCTCCCAAATGCTGGGATTACAGGTGTGTGCCACCATGCCCGGTTTACTTTTTGTTTTTTTGAGACAGGGCTTCACAATGGGACCCCAGACTGGCCTCAAATTTAGCACAATCCTCCTGCCTCAGCCCCTCAAATGCAGGCATGTGCCATCATGCCCAGCCCCCTTACATCCTTTTGAGACAGGATCTAGCTAAGCTGCTCAGCCTGGAAACTTGTGATCTTTCTGCCTCAGCCTCTCTAGTAAATAAACTGAGTTTAAATGAGTGCAGCCTGGGGACATTTAACACTTGCATACCACTATTCTGAACTTGCCCTCAACCAGCCTCTATTCCATAAGTTTAGATTAAAACAAACAAAACTCCATTCACAGCAATCTACTTAACTCTCTTCCAAAATTCTGAACACTGAAAGTCCAAAGCCAAGGTGAAAGGACTAAATGCCAGGGCTCCTGGATTCCACGCTCAGAAGCTAACACCAAAACAAGTGACCACATCATTCCTGCCTATCCTAGTGCAACTGCAAAGGAAAGCTTGGTTGAGTCAAACCAGCTATAAGATCTCTCTGGATCCAATCACAGAGGAGAAAACAACTGGGTCAGTAAGGACAACTACCATTACCACTCTAGAAAGACCATGAGATGGAATCACAGTTCTATTCAGATAGCAAGTAAGACACCAAGTTCCAGAATACAGAACCCAAAATAGGTCTTTAAGGATCCTGTTCTCATTCTGCACTTATTCAGGGAAGAAACTGTTTCCAAACTGGGTCTCTTAGGAAAGTTTTTTTCAGGAAAAAGTGAATGAGATAGAATTTCAACCTAGGGGTGATGAGGATCATCTCTAAGTACAAAGTAGAAGCCTGCTGAAGATGGAGCTAACTTAATGGAGAAATGAGAACACCGAGCAAATTACTCAAACTCCTGGATGTAACTGAGTCTAAGTCACTCTAGCTCCGGACAGTAAAATGAGCCAGTTAGTATCTCCCTCCTGCTCCTTGTGGTGTTGGAGATCAAAATCCCCTTTTTAAGCCACTATGAGCTGTTGTTCTGCCACTTACGTGTTAAGAATCTTACCTGAAAAGAACTACCTTTTGCTAAAACTTGGCACTTCATTGCAAGTTCTTCATATGTCTTATTTAGTCCTCACAACAGTTCTTTGAAATAGGATGTTATTATCATTTTTTGGGTGTGTGTGTCTGTGGCTGAACCTAGGGTTTTTGCACTGAGCTATGTCTTGATCCCCTCCATATTTTTTAGACAAAGTCGAAGTTGTCCAGGTTGGGCTCAAACTCATGACTCTCCTGCCTCAGCCTCCTGTGTCCCTGAAATTATAGGCGTGCACTACCATATCTGGTTTCAGCCGCGTTATTTAGCCTTGGAAACTTACAACTAGAGTAAGTAACTTGTCTTAGGTCACAAACTTGGTGAGAGAATGATGTGGGATGCAAAGCCCCTCTGGCCCCACAGCCTACACACCTAATCGCAATATAATGCCTCATTGCTCCCAGTGCTGAAGATTCAATTCTCTGATCCATGGAAGGGACAGGGTACATGGACCTTCTATTAACTCCACCTGTCCTCTGTTTCGTATGTAAAATGAGGATAATAGTAGGTTCTTATGATGTGAGATGAGACCACACAGGTAAAGCACTTAAAATAGTGCCTGGCAGACAGTAAACATTGAAAAACCAGTAGCCATTATTATTATTATTATTATTATTATTCTCTGGGCTACCAAAGTGAGCTGGAAAATACCATGCAAATAGAAGAGATGTACTCTTCCATCTCTACCCATGAGTGAACAGATGAGATACTATGGGTAAGAGAGGAGGTGGCTTTCTTTTCTTTCGTCTTTTTGAGACAGGTCTCGCTATGTAGTTCAGGCTGGACTTGGGCTCACCTTGTAGCCCAGGCTGGTCTCGAACTTGCAAAGGATTCTCCAGCCTCAGCCTCCCAAGTATTACAGGAGTGCACCACTATGCCTGGCAAGGTGGCTTTCTTGTCTCTGACCACTGCTTAATTTCTTGCACTTCAGAGGCACTATTCCATTGTCTCAACTCCTATGGAATGCCATCCAGCCCAAATACCACCTTTTCTGTGAAGTTTTTCCAAATAAAGGGCTCCTGTCACTGCTGAATTCTCACAGCATATAATCTATACCTCATATTATGCCTGGTCTACTTGCCCAAGCCCTCTACTGGACTGTGAGCTCCTTAAAGGCAGACTCTAGTGCTTACCAGGGGGTCTGTTTCCTCTTTTGAGCCCTAGAGAGGAAAAGAATCCTTTAGAAAATGTGGCAAGCCTGTGGAGGCCCCAGACTTACCAAGGCTGAAGGGAGCTGAGAAGCAAACCAAGAAGGGTGAAGCAGGTTAACAGGAACAGAACTTAGGGTAGCTCAAAATCAGGAAAGAGCACAAAAAATTTCCTCTACAGGAAAGCAAGTGGGGCAGGAGACACAAGGGAACTGAGAAGAGAATAGGTAAAAGGAGAGAGGAGGGAGCAAGAAAGGTGTGCTGAGCCTGAAGGGGAAGATTTGAAAAACTTGGAGTCATTCTCCAATGATTCCCAAGAGGGTAGATTCCACCTCTTAAGACTCAAAGAGGAAACCAGTGAGGATGAGTGGACAAGTACATAAAAAAACTGCAAGACAGCTGAGCACAGTGGGACACATTTGCAATCTCAGCTACTTGGAGACTGAGGCAGGAGGATCTCACACTCAAGGCCAGTCTGGGCAACTTAGGAAACTGTCTCAAATAAAAGGGCTGGGGATGTAGCTCAGTGAGAGTGCCCAGTACCACAAACAAACAACAGGGGAGAAGGTGAGTGATATCCTAAGAAACACAATGGAGAGCATTTGGCAGTTAGAAGAATGAAGACACCAGAAGATGCCTCAAGTAGAGAGGGATGGATAGGGGATCAGAGACAGGTGTGTTCAAGAAGGTAGCAGTTTAAAGCAGAAGTACCAAAGAGAGATGGGGGAGCCTGAAAAGGTCAAAGGGAAACCAGAAGGAGAAAGTGCTAAGGGAGATCTGAAAGGGAACCATTCAAAGGCAGAATGTGGAGGTAATTACTCAGAGAGTGTAGTAACCTTGTGGAGAAGTCAAGATCCTTTCAAGAATAATATGAAGTTTTTCTGAAAGATGGGTATCTTATAAAGGGGGTTCCCAGAAGTAAAGGGTTGGGTAGGAGGGTTCAAAGGCATACCTGGAGGCATTTTTCAGGGGACTTTTTGTGGGGAAAGGGAAATCTTCCCAGAAGGCAGTGACTCTCAAAATTGAGCATGCATCAGAATTATCAAGAGGGTTTGTTAAAAACTCAGGTTACTAAGCCCTGCTTCCAGGTTTTCTGATTCAGTTAAGTCTAGGTAGGAGCAAATAATTTGCATTTCTAGCAAATGCTGCTGCTATTGTGGCCCAGGGAACATACTGAGAATCGCTGTTGTAAAAGAGGGGTTCTTTTGTAAAGGAGCCCTCAAAAGTGAAAGGCTTCTCAAAGAAAAATGGAGACAACCTTTAAGTCTCTAAGGATAGTAGGGCTGGGATGCAGCTCAGTGGCAAAGCACCTGCCCAGCAAGTATCAGGTCACAAGTTCAATTCCTGGTACCAATAAATAAATAAATAAATAAGGAAGAGATAGTAATGGTCTCTTACTCTTTAAAGGCCAGAGAGGTCTTTGAGGGTGGGACCTCAGAGAAAAGTCTGAATACTGGGATTTTCAGGGGCTATGGTTATAAAAGATCTTTAAAAGGAGACAGATGGTCCAGGGATATAGCTCAGCGGCACAAGTGCCTGCTTTGTAAGCTTAAGGTCTTGAGTTCAATTCCTGGTACAAAAAAAAAAAAAAAAAAGCCAGACAAGCCAGACATAGATACCAGGTGGTACACACCTGTAATCCCAGCTACTAGATACTCAGGAGGCTGAGGAAAAAGGACAGCGGGTTCAAGTCTCACTTGGGCAAAATGAATGAGACTGTCTCAAAAAATAAAAAGGGCTGGGGATGTAGCTCTGTGGTAGATTAACTCTGAGTATGATCACTAATACTGCAAATAAATAAATATATAAATGATAAAAGGAGACACAGACGCTATGTTCTCGGGAAATAGTTCTTAGGAAATCTCAAGAAGTGCTAGGTGTTGCTGATGCAGGCCAATTTATGAGAAAATTCTCTAAAGGGTGTCTGGGCAGGGTGTGATCTTTCTGAAAAAAGGTTTTGGTATACTGGAAAAGGATGACAGAAGGGTCTTTTCCCAAAAAACTCCTTAGAGATCTCTGATGAGAAACCTGTGAGTAAAATCTCCAAAAGAGCACATGGGCACGAGAAAGGCATTTTTGAGGGGGTCCTGAGAGTGTCAGAGTAGGTGTTTCAGAAAGAATTCTGGGACTCTAACAGAAGCTTAGAGTTGAGGGAAGATTAGGCGTGTGTGTGTAATATTCTACAGGGGGTTCTTGAGGAGTTGGGGGACCTATGAGGGAGAGGTATCTCTAAGAAAAGTCTCTTACTAAGGCAAAGGTCTCTGTGTAATGATTCAAGAGGCTCCAGGGGAGTCAGAGGTGTTTCTGTGGGATTTCGAGGGCCAGCTCTGGAGAGTTTCAGGAGGTGACTGGGGTCTCTAATATGATATCTGGAAAACAACATCTCAGAGGGATCATGAGGAGGATATTGGGGTCTTATAGAGGTTGTGAGGAGAATCTTTATAAAAATTAATCTAAAATAGGTCTACAAGGGGGAATTTTCAGTTATTTAAGAAGAGTTATAGAGAATATGACACTACAAGGGAACTTCTTGGGCTTCTAACTCAATTTTCTGAGCTATGGTATGGTTTACTGGGAAAAACTGAGATTCATAAAAGGAATTTTGGAAAAAGCTTTTGGACTATGGGAAGAAGAGTTTTCTGGTGTCTTCAGGCAAATTCTGGAGATTTTCAGGATAAGGAGGGGGAAGAGGTTTTGGGAAGACTGTTAGGGTACATGAGGGTAATTTCTACAGCATTTTAGAGTGAGGAGTATGGGGGAACATGAGGTCTTGGACAGATTTTTGGAATCTGTGCAAAGGTCCAAAGGGGTTACTTAAAAGGGGTGTATATGGGCGATGGGTAGTGGTTGTGGGGCTTCTCCAAGTGAATTTTTGTGATCTGGGGGCATTTCAAGATTCTCTGAATAAGCGTATCCTCCTCTTCTGGGGGATGCAGAAAGGAGATCTTCAAGGAAGATGGTTAGGGTTTGTCATGGGCATTCTAAAGGATTCGGGGGGTGGTTAGGAGTGAAATCTCTAAGAGATTTCTGGCACGAGGGTAGGTGGGAGGAAAAATACTTGGGATATGCGAGGGGGAAGCCTGGGGAAGATTGCTGGGATATACGAGGCTCCTCTCTAGAGATATCTGAGGTGCCCAGGGGTTTGGGGGCGATTTCAGAGGGTGTCTCACAGGGAGCTTTTGAGGACTTAGGAGGGAGGTTCCTGGGGGAGAGCTGAGGTACATGAGAAGCGGCCTCCGCGGAATCTTTCCATACTGGGGAAGGATGCGGTTCTGGGGGGGTCCAAAGGGCGGGGGTCTATGTGTAAAAAACTATAGGGACATATGAAGGTCTCCAGAGAAAGCGGTTGAGAAGGAGAGTAGTCTCAGCGGGGTTCTCGGGTGTACAAGGGGCCCGGGAGTGTTTCGGGGGCTGAGGGGCAGACGTGTGCGGGGTCAAGAGGGAGGTCCTCGGTCCGATCCCTCGGCGATCCCGAGGGCGTGAGGAGGGTTTCGGAGGGAAGTTCCCAAAGGGGCCCGCCAGCGCGAGGTGGGTCGGGTGGGGGGGTTCTCCTGCGGGCCTGGCCTGCGAGATCCATGCTCCGCACCCGCCGCCGCCCGCGGCTCAGGGTCCCTGAGGGGGCGGGGCCGCCCGCGCGGCCTGGGTCGCCCTGAGGGGAGCCCCGCGCGTCCCGACCCGCCGCCGCCCTGCGCCCGCCTGGCCCGCCCCGGCCCCAGCTCACCGCCTCGGCCTCCTCTACCGCCGCCGCAGCCGCCGCCCGGGCCTCCTCAGGCCGCTGCCGCCCCCGTCGCCCCCTCTCTGGCCCGAGCGCTCCCCTCCCTCCTCCCGCACCGACCACCGCCGCCGCCACCGCCGCCGCCGTCGCGCTGCGTCACGGCGCTGTGCGTCACCGCCCCTGGCCCCTCCCCGACGGGGGGCCTCTACGAGTCTGTATTAGCTTACACCCAGATGACGAACAGCACACCAGCCAATGGGCGGCGAGGGCAGCCCGAAGGGCGGGAGGTGTGCGTCGAGAAGGCGGGGTCCTGGCGGGGAGGGGAGCAACTGGGCTGGGGAACGAGGCCCAAGAGGCCCGCCCCCTCCTCAGTGGGATTGGCCGGGAGTGGGGGTGACGGGCAGTTGGCCAGACCCCAAGTTTGGGCAGAGGGCGGGGAAAGGGAGGGGCGCGCGCGGTGTAGCCAAGGGCAACGGGCCCAGTAGAGGCTGCGATTGGGCCTCCAGGCCCGCAGGAGGCAGTCTCGTGCCCGTCTGCCTCACAGGCCGCAAGCCGAGTCACAATTCCTCATTCTGGCGTTCTAGGCCTGTTCTTCCCCGCCCTCTGCCACGCCCCACTCAGGGCATTTACGGGGCGGGGTCCCCGACCGTCTTGGGACGGAGGGTCTACTCTCAGGCTGCTGGCGTTCAGCGTTCTGCAGCGCCATTGAGCCGGCCGCTGTCAAAAGAGACCCTGATAGCGAGGCGAGATCGAGCTTTAGGATGGAGGGGAAGGAGGCGTATATGGCGCTCCGCACAAAGGAGGCTGTCAATAAATGGGAGTTGTCGCCCTTTCTTCGTAATCTAGTCCATAAACTGTCCTGAATTAGGGTGAACTAATCGGAAGGGGTCCCGCACTCAAAAGATCGCGGGTGACAGAGACGAGACTTGTTACAGGAATTCAGACCACAGCAGTCGGGGTGGAGTGTCGAGTTCAAGACAGGGTGTGGTGAGAAATGAGCTGCGGCCAGATGTTTGGCCTGCGGAGGGAGTTCGGACTTGTGCTGAAGGCATGAGGGACCCATGGGAGGGAGTCGAGAAGGGAGAGTCCTGGGGAGTTGGGAGTTTTGGAGAGACGGCTCTGGCTTATCTACGGAGGGTAGAATGGAAGGAGCGAAACTCTTTGCCAGGAATCCAGGGAGGCTGCTGGGAGGCAGACGTGGGGGAGAGGAGGCTTTGCCCCCGGGCGGGACTGTGGGGCGGGAAGGAGGTGTAGGTGGGAAGGATGCCCAGAGACTGGCCTGTCGTCAGAGCCAGAGCGAGACAGAAAAAGTCCAGGACAAAACCTCTTATCCAGGAGACTGGGCCTCAGAGAATCCCAGAGTGGGACGCCCAGCCCCAAGGTGCACAGGTCGCACAACCAGGAGGCCTGACCTTAAGAGAGAAATTGGGGCTGGAGACCAAGATTTAAAGATCATTGAAGATGGTAGTTGTGGGTGTTAGTGACCTAGGGAGTCTAGGAAGAATGAAGTGAGACTAGGCTGACAGAACCCTTAGAAGTGGGGCCACTGGGTTGAAGAAAAAGAATTGACAATCTCAAGAAAGCCTGAGAAGGGGCAGTCAGAGGGAGAGGAGGAAAACGAGTAGAGCCTGGCATCACCAACACAGGGTGGAAGAGATGACAAATCCTGTCTGCTACCTCTGACATGTAAGCAACAACTTGGGTGCTGTGTAGAATCGTTGTGCTCCACCAATGCTGGTTCAGTCATTTGTGTAAATGACTTCTTGGGTATGTAA
Source organism: Dasyprocta punctata (assembly GCA_004363535.1). Classification (NCBI taxonomy): domain Eukaryota; kingdom Metazoa; phylum Chordata; class Mammalia; order Rodentia; family Dasyproctidae; genus Dasyprocta; species Dasyprocta punctata. The sequence goes on along the minus strand of RJWM01000824.1, from coordinate 52,594 downwards.
TATGTACCAGGCTCTGCTCAAGGTGCTAGAAATACAGCAATCAACAAGGAAGACAAGCTTCCTGCCTTTGTGAGGCTTCTATTCTACTTGGGAGTCACACACACAAAATAAGGAAATACAATGTAACTTGCTGTTGAGGATCATGGGTGGGGGAAGCAGGCTAACAAGATGTAATGAGCTCAGAATTATTTCAGATGAAAAAGGCCTCTTTCATCAGGTAAAGTCTGAAACAGATAGCTGAAAGAGTGAGGAGTTGAACCAGGAGGGAAAAAGCCTTCCACATGCCAAGGCCCTGAGGCAGGATCATTCACAGAGTCACAAGAAATTTAACAGGAGTGGAGTGAACAAAGGAGGGTTGTGGGGACCAAGTCTTAAGAGGTAATGGGGTGAGGATGGCTGTAGAAAAATTTAGTTATAAAGGTCAGTGTAAGGACTTTGGCTTTTACCCAAAGGATGTGGGAACCATGGGTGGTTTTTGAGGGGAGAGGGAGAAAAAGGATGTCATCTCTCTCTGTCTCTGTCTCTCTCTCCTACTTTCACATGTGCTGTAGGGTTAGAACTCAGGGCCTCACCTATGACTGGCAAGTACTGTACTACTGAGCTACACCCCCTGCCATAGGGATGTTATCTGGTTGTTTTTTTGAGGATTCCTCTGGCAGTTGTGTGAAAAACAGTCAGAGTGGAGTGTAGGGTGGGGTCAGGCAGGAGACAAAAGTGGATAGGCAGCTGGGAGTGGTAATGCAAGGCTGGTTTTAACTCCACCCCTTTTGGAGGCTGAGGCAGGAGAATCACAAGTTCTAGCCTAGCCAGGGTAACAGTGATTTAGAGAGACCTTGTCTCAAACTATAGAATAATAGCTAGCTGTGGGTGGTGCATCCCTGTAGTCCTAGTACTTGGAAGGCTGAAGCAAGAGGATCACCATGAGCTTGAGGCCAACCTGAGCTGCACAGTGAGTTCAAGTCCAACCTGAACTGCATAGTGAGATTCTGTCTCAAAAAAAAAAAATCAAAATATATAAAGTCCTAGGGATGAAGTTCAGGGTGAAGGCCCTGGGCTCAATCCCCAATGCTTACAAGGTGGAGGGCTGAGACGGAGCAGCCAAAGGAATGGGAGAAAAACACACAAGTGTGGTGTCCTGAGAACCAACTGAAGATACAGTTTCAGGAAACATGGAGTAGCTGTCCAGTGCCGCTGGCTCCATGGAGGCCCTTGGTGAACTCAATGAGAGGTGTCAGCAAAGCGGGGCCAGGGTGAAAACCTGGTCAGAGAAGGGGTTAAGGGGAAACCAGGAGGACAAACTGGAGGCAGCAAGGGTGAACAATTCTTTTGAGAAATTGTACTGAAAAGGGAAGGAAATGAATGAGCAGTAGCTGGGCAGGAGTTAGAGTATTTACTTTTTAAGATGGAAGAAATAATAGGGTGCTAGGCTTCAGGGCCATTGGTGACCCAGGAGAGAGGGAGGAGAGCCACAGAGATGCCCTGGAGTGGGCTCAGGGCCAAGGGCAGGGCGGGGTCCAGCCCTTACAGAGGGGGCTGGCTAGGACCCTGGGGCATTTTCGTTTGCTTCTGTTCTCTTATTAACACACATACAGTTTTCTCCTAAATGACTTTCCCTTTATTTCTTCTTTATTTGACAGGATTATGATACTGATTTTTTCGAACTTATGTGTGTACGTAGGTCACATTACCTAGGAATTTCACTTCAAGATGGGGAAAGGGCAATGCAAAACACTCTTTTCTTTCTGGTGCTGGAGATGGAACCCAGGGTCTTGTGCATGCTAAGCATATACTCTGCTGCTGAATTACACCCTCAGCCCCCAGCACCCTTTTATTTAGTTATTCATTTAGAGACAGGGTTTCGCTATGTAGCCCAGGCTGGCCTCAAACTCCTGGTGATTTCCTGCCTCAGCCTCCTGAGTGCTGGGATGACAGGTGTGTGCTACCATTCCTGTCCCAGATTCTTTATTTATTTTAAAAAGGAGATACAGGACTCACAGGATTGAACTCCTTTGTTGTAGGGCTTCACAGGCCATTATAAGGGGGTTGAAAAGCACAGGAAAAACACTTTCCATCAGCCAGGCAGCTGGGAGGTGCTTCTCTGGTGTCCCTTTAGCCACCAACATAATAGATGACAGTATAACAAGTGAAAGTCTCTGCACTCCTCTTTCTCAGTGCTGTGATTCAACTGTTATAGGTGGAATAAATCCTGGAAGGCTTCCTGAAAGAGGAGAGGCTCTGCAGAGCTCCTTACTATTTTTTATTCTTGTTGAGCAGGTCTACCATGCTGGTAAGTATGCAAAGCTACTTCACAACAGTCCTGACTCAGAGGGGTGAAGTTACTTAGCTAAGGTCATACAGCAAGGCAGTGTTCGAACCCTTGTCTGAGAGATTGCAAAGCCAACAGGTCCTCAGAGATGAGGGGAAGGAAGAAGGGGGAGGAGCCCCCTGTGACAGTTGTCCCAGAATGAGCATAAACAGGATGTGGTGTTGGATGAAACCTTCCCCCTACCCCACAACACTTCCCACCCCCTGCCAGCCCTATTCCCCACCCCTACTAGATAGCGGAACTGAGAAAAGAAGAGGGCTGTGGACAGAAAACATCATGGTCAGGGGGCCGGGGGTTGAATTGGAAGGGTGAGGGGCTGGGACTTTTGCGGGAGCTGGGCTGGGAGGGTGCTGGGGTGAAGGTCAGCTGTGGGGTGGAGGTCACAACAGAGAAGGGAACCTAAGAGGGGAGAGATGGTGGTTCCCGGGTTATTCGCAGTTCAGCAGATCCCTGGGGGGACCAGCCGTGGAGAGGGCTGGGGTTGGCCTCTCCCCCTGTCCCTTCCAGCTGTTCGTCATGGAGGAGTGGTGTGGGGGCAGCATCTGCCTCCTGGTCACAAAGGCCTCTGGAGGGCTAGAGGGACTTTTGCATCTTCATTCGTGGCTGGAGAACCTGAGGCTTGGGGATGGGGCAGGTGGAGGTGGCAGGGACCAGGGCCAGGCCGCTCAGCTCAGCCCTCCTTTGCCCCTCTGACAGTCTGACTCCCTGGTTGTGTGTGAAGTGGACCCAGCACTGAAGGAAAAGCTGAGGAAATTCCGGTTCCGAAAAGAGACGGACAATGCAGCCATTATAAGTAAGTGACCTCTTCCTCCATGAGCAGGAACAGGGAGGGCTGGGCTAGTGTCCCTTTGGGATGGGAGGGACATCTAACCCCTGTGTGCCATCCCTCCCCAGTGAAGGTGGACAAAGACCGGCAGATGGTGGTGCTGGAGGAAGAATTTCAGGTGAGGGGCTGGGTGGGACTAGGAGATCACAGGAGCTGGGACTGAAGCTAAGAGCCTGGCATTGCAACCAGCAAGGCCTGAATATTAAGTTCCAGCACAGGCTGGGGATATAGCTCTTTGGTGCAGCGCCTGCCTGAAAAGTGAAACATCATAAGCAAGGGACTTTGCATAGATAGTCTGTCCCCTTACCTGTGACGTCTGGAAAACAGTTCTAAGTCATAGGATCATTTACGGGTCCAATGATTTAATGTTTTTCATGGGTTTAAAATGGCCTGGCACATAGTACTTGCTCAATAAAGTGACAATGCTAATGATAATACTTCATTAGCACCTGGGTAAATTAAAGAGTTTGTTTCTAGGTAGGTTAACAAAAAGCCAGCAGAAATCCTTTATGGTCAGGGAGACCCTTTGCTGTCTTGCTGTTTTATCAGTAATGTGGAGCTGAGGAGTGATGATGGGGTCACAGAGCCTGGGGCTGGTTGACAGTGGAGGGGGACTGGCTAGGAGCTGGACTCCCTTGGGCCCTCTGAAAGGAAGTAGTGAAGTGGTTACCATGGGAACACAGATTTAAATCTGAACTCTGTTGCTTACTGTTTGTGCAACCTGGAGCAAGGCCTTTGATTCCTCTGGGCCTCAGTTTCCTCAGCTGTCAAGTGGGTATAATAATAGGAACGACCCTGTAGGATTCTACAGTAAATTAAACCATGTTTCTGAGAACAGTGCCTGGGCACACAGTACATGCTCATTTAGTGGTGATCATTTGTTGTCTTCTCTCCCACGTATATTTTTGGCCTCAGAACATTTCCCCAGAGGAGCTTAAATCAGAGTTGCCAGAGCGACAGCCAAGGTATGTTGGGGGAATGGAATGGAAGGGAAAGGAAGGGAGGGGAGGGGAAGGGAAGGGACGATGGAGCTGTAGGGAGGGAGTAAGGATGGAGGCACAGGCCAAGGGACTGCCTGGATTCCGGCCCTGGCCAAGTGTTTGGATCCAGGAGTTCATGTTGTAAAACACAGTTTTATTGTATGGTATTACATTATTGCAGAATTTTACACTGATAGTTTATACATAATATTGATGTAGAGTTTACTTGTTTTTTTTTTTTTTTTTTTGCACATACTTTGTCAATGTTTGGTCTTGATGTAACACTGATGGCAGCAGCTCCTCCTCCTTTCCTCCTCCTCCTTTTTCTGTGGTACTGGGGATCGAACCCAGGGAGTGAGCTAATCCCCAGCCTTACTATATTTTGAGACAGGGTCTTGCTAAATTGCCCAGGCTGGGTTCGAATTTGCAATTCTGTTGTCTCAGTCTCCTGAGTATCTTTGCACTACTGTGTCTGACTCTATACTGTTTTTTTTTTTTTCCCCCTGTAGTGGGAATCAAACACAGGACCTTGCCCTTGCCAGGCAGGCGCTTGTGCTGCTGAGCTCTATCCCCCGCCTCTCTGGTTTCCCTTCATTTTCAATGCTGGGGAAGGCTCTGGGTAGCATAGGGAATTTTTTTCTCTTTTTGGGGTGGTGGTGGTGCTGCTGGAATGGAGCCCAGGGTCTTACATGTGTTAATAATTAGGTAGAATCTGTAGGAAGCTGCATAAGCCTGGAGTTTTGTTGTTGTTGTCAGAAAAGCTCTTCAACCATGTCTACAAAACTGGGCCATTCATAGTTTTCATTTTGTTTAAGTTCTTTTTTTGCTTTGGGTCTCTAGGATTTCAACCCTCAACCTCAGGCCCTAGGTCTCAGTCAGGATTGACTTCATGGGTGTTTGACAGCTGCACAGGGTCCCACACCCAGAAGGGGCCTCAAATCTGGGGGCTAATGCTGACACTGGGCTTTTGTTTTTTTCCTTTTTGCTGTGATAGGGCTGGAACCCAGAGCCTGATACATGCTAGGCCCCCACTGTACCACTGAGCTAAATCCCCAACCCTTAAAATTTTTTTAATTTGAGGTGATCTTGCACCCAAGGCAAACTTGCTATCCTCTTGCCTCAGTCTCTGAAGTACCTGAGATTAGAGGTGTGTACCACTACAGGAGGCTAATGCTGACATTCCTTGTGGTTTTTCTTTGAATTTGTGTTTTGCATGGAGTCTGATGGGACAACGGTGTGTGGGGGTCCTGCCTCCTGCCACTGCTTCCAGGAAGTGCCCGGCTGTGGCTCTGCACCTGGCCTCAGGCCCCTATTGGTGTGGGGAGGTCAGGGTCAGCACCTATCTGGCATCACAAGTTCTACGTCACCCAGATTCTCATGCATGTTAGGCAAGTGGTCTCCCACTGAGCCACACCTCGTCCTCTGTGACATTTATTATTTGTAATCATGTGTTGAGTTTGAAGTGAGTACTCTGGGTCCCGGTCATTAACCCCAGGCTCTCAGTCTCAGTCCAGATTCTACATCATGGATTGGGCCGGTATGGTGAGGCACACCTGTGATCCTAGCGCTCTGGGAGACTGAGGCAGGGGATTCAAAAGTTTGAGCCCAGATCCGGTGATTTAGTGGCTTAGTGAGCCACTAAAAATAAAAACAGGTTAGGGACTTAGCTCAGTGCATAGGCCCTGAATTCAGTCCTCAGTACTACAAAACAAATAAACAGACAAACAAATGAACAAAATTGTGGACTGGGGGAGTTTTGGGGGCCTAGGCTCCAGGCCTGTCTTGAGTTTGAATCCCTTTTCCTGGATGTAGGTTCGTGGTCTACAGCTACAAGTATGTGCACGAGGACGGCCGAGTTTCCTATCCTTTGTGCTTCATCTTCTCGAGCCCTGTGGGTGAGACATCGCCCAGTCTGTCCCGAGGAGCGGGTCTTAGATCCTGACTGGGGAATGGGCGACTGTGTGCTTGGGCATACATTTGTGAATGTGGGTAGGCACCTGGGCTAGAGTGTATGGGTGTGAGACTGTGTGTCTGTGCAAATGGGTACAGGTACCTGTGTTCGGAGTACTTAACCTAGAGCTGGGCCTGGTGGAGCACACCTCTAATGCCACCACTCGGGGCTGAGGCAGGAGGACTGCTGAGTTTGAGACCAGCCTAGACTATATAGTGAATTCAAGGCCAGCCTGAAATACATAGGTTGAGACCCTTTCTAAACAAAACAAAACAAAACAAAACAAAACTGCTTAGTCTAGTATGCGCAAGACTCCTGGTCCCATCCCCAGCACAGCAACAATGACAAAAGAGGGGGAGAGAGAGAGAGAGAGAGAGGGAGAAAAGACATGAATATGTGAGAGGCTGCATGTGATGGGACAAGCAGGCGGGTGTGTGGTGTGTGAGGGCAGTGAGGTGGATGTGGTGACTTGCATTCATCAAGAACCCACCGTCCTCATCCTGAGTCAGAAGACAACTTCCCTCTTCCTTTTACCTAGAAATCCCTACCTGCTCCTAAATCTTTTCCAGAGACCCTCACAGTAACTTGAAAGCTCCAAACAAACTTAAAATTCCAAGTACAGTCTTCAGAGACCCCTTAGAACAGCTCCCAAGACCCTCCCAAACTGCCCAGTCTGCAGGACGTTGCAAAAACTTTACAGAACACAGCTGGATCCCCGGTGACATGCTCTTCTGTTTTTCCTGCAGGCTGCAAGCCTGAACAGCAGATGATGTACGCGGGAAGTAAAAACAGGCTTGTGCAGACGGCGGAGCTCACAAAGGTCCTGGCCAGCCTCAGCTCTGGAGTATTATGAGAGATAGGGTGGGGGCCTGGACCCCTGGGTTGGAGGGAGAAGTCTGGGGCCTGAACCTCCGGGTCTAAGGGAGGCAGGTTGGGGCTTGGACTCCTACATCTGAGTGGTCTGGAGTCCTCACCAGATCATAATTCTAAGACCTCTGTCTGCCCAGGTGTTTGAAATCCGCACCACTGATGACCTCACTGAGGCCTGGCTTCAAGAGAAGTTGTCTTTTTTTCGTTGATCTCTGAGTCTGGGACTTGAATTCCTGATGTTTGGGCACCCAAGGGAACTGAAGACTCCGACCCTTAGGATGAGAACATCCAAGACCCTAAAGAAATTAAAGATGCAAGAACTCTGATCTTGGCTCAATTTCTGAGGGGCCAGGGATTTAGCTCAGCTGCACAAGTGTCTGTCTGGCAAGTGCGAGGTCGTGAGTTTGATCCCCAGTACCGAAAAAAAAAATTCCCTTGGTTGTCCCTAGTACCACCAAAAAAATGCATATGAATTAATTTCTGTCCCTCATCGTGGGCGGTAACCGGCAGCCCCTGCAGTACTTCCGCAATACCGGCAGAGGGCGGGCAGACCTAGTGGACGAGAGCTGAGCTCCTGGAGGAAAGGACACCTGTTTCTTCGAAAGGGATGGGCCTGTAGAATTTCCTGGGGGGGAAGAGGTGGGGGGACAAGGGAAGCTTAGGTCTCCTGGAGGACTTGGGGGGAATATCTGAGTCTATGCAGGGGTCCCTCCTAAGGGAACAAGGCCACCGGAGAGTAAAGGATGCAGATGGCCAGTTTCCCCTCCTGTCTCCTCCTAGTCCCCTGGGCTCTGGGTGCCACTTTTCTCAGCTAAGCCCGCAGGCAGAAAGAATTTAAAGGTCAAAAAGTTGTCAAAGAATCAAATATAATTGCTTCAGGGGCTTGGAGTTGCTGTGAGTGGACAGTGTAGGTGATTGGATAGGCCTAAGGCCCCAGGGCTGTGGGAGGTGGAGAGGATCTGGGGTCCTCAGTGGACCACAGAGGGGTTGAAGAGTCAGGAAAGGGAGATCCAGCCTACCTGATTCTTCCCTTTCTTCTGCCATCTCTGAGCACTGAACTGTCTCATGCCTCAGTCTCTGTCTTTAGGACCTTTATTGAGCACCTTTGGTATACCAGGCCCTCAGAATCCTGAGATAGGCAGTCTTCACCAAGATGAATCACACCCTTCCCAGTGTCTCTGTGCTTCTCCTCCATCTCCCATTCCTCGTCTCTCTATTTCAAGATTCAGGAACTTGGAAAGTCCTCCCCCAACTTCTATCTAGATTCCCTGTAGAGAGGTAGCTGTTGCTATGGTAACAATGACACAGTGACCTTGGGCCTGGACTGTCCCTCCCTCAACCCTGGCACTCCTGGGAGAGGGTCTAAAAGCCTAGCTCTAACCCTTCTTCTTCTCTCCCAGCCAATAACACCAGATCTTCATCAGCCCACCCCACCCTGTCCCTCGCCACCATATCTCTGGTCAATCAGGACAACCCTTTGGCGTGAGGAACTTGGAACCCTTCTATACTGGGGTATCAGGAGGTGGCCCTTGTCCCCATGTGGCCCCACCCTCATTTCCCCATCTACCCCCCCATCGCAGCCCCAGTCCCCGATGGCTGAAATGGAAAGGGGGGACAGCTGGGGCTAAGGTATTCAATTAAGAGGACAAAGAGTGACCTACAGAGGTCACCAAAGCAAAGGGACTTGTCCAAGGTCCTGCATTTTCACAAGGGAATGAATGGCATAGCTAATTTCTATTGAGAGCTTGCTATGTACCAGGTACTTCCACAAGCACTTTACAGGTATTAACTCATTTAGAAGTTACCATTATTACCCCCAATTTAAGATGAGGAAACTGAGACACAGAAGCCAAGATTAGCTGCTTGAAACCACATGGCTAGTGGTCTGACACTACAATTAGAACTCAAGCCTCAGGCTACCCTGTGATCAACTTGCCATACCCTCTCCTAGGCAAAAGATTTAGGGAATCATCACCTCTTCCTCCTCTTCTCCTTTCTTTCTGAGGTTCCCATCTCTCCACAGTTGCTTGTCTGTCTGCAGGGAGGCTCTGCTTGTAAATAATCCAATCAGAGAGGGATTTGCACAAGGATTTGTCCAATAGAAGTAAAGGATTTGGAAAGCACCATCCAATCAAAGAGCGTGACTCAGGAGAATGGGTATGGCTAGGATTGTTGAAGGATCAATCAGAGAGTCCAGAACAGACTATGTTATCCAATGAGGAGTGAGCGCATAGGGTGTGGCTTTGGGTTTGGGTTTGGAGGGGTGCACAAACTAGTTACCACTTCTTCTAGTTTCACCAGACTTCCTTTTCTGTTCTTACAGATCTGAGCTCTGGGCTCTAGACTTTCCCTGGGAAAGTCTTCCTCTTAACTTGTGGATGTGTGCAGGGGTCATGTTCAAGAGGCTGAGTTTGTACTTTAGGGAGTGGTTGGTTGTCCGAGACCTAGCCCAGGGATAAGCGTCCATGGCTAGACTCAGAATTAAGAAGAGCTGGGTGTGGTGGTACACGCCTGTAATCTTGCACTCGGGAGGTTGAGGCAAGAGAATCTTGCAAATTTGAGACCAGCCTGGGCTGCAAAGTGAGCCCAAGGCCAGCCTGAACTGCATAGTGGGACCCTGTCTCAAAAAGACAAAAAAAAAAAAAAATTAAGAGGAAGAATGGCATTGGGATGAGGGCTTTGGCTTTTAGGCGGGGTCTTGGTTGAGGAGGTGTTCTAAATATTGTATAGTTTGAGGTGGTCTCTAAGACAGAAGTACAGCAGGGGCCTCATCTGAATGGCTGTCCCTTAGGTCAGATAGGACATGAGTTTTTGTCTTGGGGGGGCAGGGCCTAAATTGTGGCAGAATAGGATGGGATGTGGCTCTGTATTAGAAGGTCTAGCACAGAAATGAGGGCCCCACAGAAATGACCACACGGTTTACTTCCACGTGTTGCTCAATTCTTGAGGTCAATTTAGGGCCCCTGGCCTTCCAGGATATTCCACAGCAGCTGGGACATACCTCTCCTTTTTAGTGACTCCAGACTAGGAGGTTGTTTATTCCTTACTGTGGTGCCTGAGGAGGGGACTGTGCCCCACATCACTCTCCCAAGAGGTGTTGAAGAACACACAAACATTTACTGAGCACCTACTGTGTGTCAGTCTTCACTCAGGGCCCAGAAGGAAATGGGTGCCCATACCATTGGAGAGGTTTAGATTTCAATGCCTGGACAATAATCATAATGAATTACTAAATAAACAATAAACAGTTTAAACCAGGAAACAAATGAGAGCTTTCTGGAGTATGAAATGTGCTATGAATAGAGGAGGGTGATGTGACAGAAGGAATGGTGGGACCACTTGGGGTTCCTTCCTGCCTCTTAGTCTCTAGAAGAATCCTCTTCCTTCCCCCCACTCCACATTTATTATAAAAAATTGCAAACATGCAGCAAAGGAGAAATCAGTTTATAATGAACATCCATCTACCCTGTACCGAGAGTCTACCATGAACATTTCACTGTCCTTGCTTTATTACATAGCCGGCCACCTCTCCATCCATCAGTCCACCTTGTTTTTCATGTATTTCAAAGTAATTTGCAGATCCCAGTGGGAGCCTAGGGATGTGTGTGTGTGTGTGTGTGTGCACACGCATGCTTGTGTGTAAATTGGGGATGGAAAAGACAAGTCTCTGGAGAGATTACATCTAAGATGTGAATGAAAATAGGGGATGGGTTACAGAAAAAGAAGAGAGCCAAGGCCCAGGGGATGCTATGAGCCGGTGTGCTAGAGAAATAAAGTCATCATTGAAGCTGGACAAGAGTGTCAGGAAAGAGGTCGAGAGGGGCACAGCAGTCAGCGCTTACAGGGCCAGAGAGACTCCGTGAGTGAGGTTGCCTCTATCTGGGCCTCGGACTCTGGTTTCTTCATCTTCATGTGTAACTGTCCCTTTTTCCTCACCCTCTTCCTTACCGTACCTGTCCAGACCTGGCTTCACTCCTCTTTCTGGTTCATTTGCATCCTGTTCCACCCCTTACTACCTGTATGACCTTGTGCAATTGACTAGCCCTCTCTATGCCTCAATTTTCCTAATCTGTAAATTGGGGATTTTTCTTCAGCTGGTTGGTTGTGAAGACTGGATAAAGTAACATATGTAAAATCCTTGGGGCTGGGCTGGGGATACAGCTCAGTGGTGCAGTGCCTACCTGGCAAGCATGAGGTCCTGAATTTGATTTTGGTACCCACCCACCCACACACAAATCCTTGGGGCTTTTGCTGGCACACAGTAATGCTACAGGTATGTTCACTTTTGTTGTTATTCCTTCCCCCACTTCTTTACTGCCAGCCCTGGGCTCCCATGTTCTAGCAAGGAGCAAACTGTGAAAGGGGTGAGAATGGTGTGTGTGGGGAAGGGAGTGACAGAAGGAATCTGGAGGCTGGGAGTGTCTGGGGCATTTCACAGTTGTGAGTGGGGTCAGGGTTCACGGAGGGAGGATCTGCGAAGGTGTTTGCTCTGGGGGCTGGCAGGCCTTCTGCGTGGCATGATAAGGAAGAATACCTGGGAGGGGTTTGGGCCTCCATCCAGTGGGATCTAAAGGAGGGACTGATCGGGCTGGGGGTTTAGCTCAGCAGCATAAGCACCTGCCCAGCAAATGTGAGGTCATGAGTTTGAAGTACTCATTTATTTACAAAGTACTTATATAAATAAATAAATGAAGGAGGGATTGTGATAAAACTTTTTCTTATTCAGTACCTGGGTTTGAACCTAGGGCTTTTGCACTGAGCTATATCCCCAGCTCTTTTCAATTTTTAAGAAGAATAATTATTATTATTTGTTTTTTTGAGACAGGGTTTCACTATGTGGTTCAGGCTGGCCTTGAACTTACTATATAGCCCAGGCTGGCCTCAAACTACTTGTGATCCACCTGCCTCATCCTCCCAAGTGCTGGGACTACAGGAGTGTGTCACCACACCCAGCAGCCTTTTTTAAATTTTTTGAGAAAGGGTATTAGCAAGTTGCTAAATTGCACAGCCTGGGCTTGAACTCGTGATCTTTCTGCCTCAGCCTCCCAAGTGCTGGCATTACAGTTGTGCACTACCATGTCCAAGTAAGACAGATTTTAAGGTGAGGCCTTGCTGGGTTGGGGGCCTTGTGAGTAGCTCTGAAAGAGATGGTGCTTGGTCTGAGACACCCAGGGGCATTTGAGGGGGGCCAGAGGTTGGCAGAGGGGTCTGAAGAGGACAGGAGACACAGTGAGGGAGAAGGATCCAAGGGAAAGGAGTCGGGGTTCCCATGCGAGCAGGGCTGCTGGGCGGATGAAAAAGAATCTGGGGCAAAGCAAGGGTTCTGGAAACTAAAGAGTGCCCTGAAGGTAGTGAGAGTGGGAAAGATTTAAGGTTCCCAAAAGGGTTGGGTCATGTCCTGGGGTCGAACGGGGGTAATGGGGAATGTTTAAGCATCTTCCATAAGGAGATATATTGGGGGTCCCTGGAAGTTAGGCATGATCCGGAGTCCCTACTGGGGATCAGGGAATGGCTTAGGATCCTCAAAGGTAAAAAGACATGGCTAGGGCTGAGGGGAGGGAGAGCCCCCGAAGAAAGTGGGATCCAGTTTATGGATCCGATTGACTGTAAAATATTGTCTGGGTCCCCAGAGGAAGTAAGGCATGATCTGGGGTCTTTCTGGATGTTGACAGATGGTCTGCGGTCTCCCTGGATATTAGGGTGTGGTCTGGGGTCCGCCCGAATGTTGGGGTATGATTTAGGATCATTGGGGATTGGTCCGGATCCCTTTGGATGCTGAGCTATGATCTGGGGTCTCTCTGCATTTGGGGGCACGGTCTGGGGTCCCTGCCAGGGTGTGGGACATAGTCTGAGGTCACCAAGGAGAGTAGGACACCGTTTGTGGTCCTGGGTGGCTTTGCAACATGGTCGGGGTTCTCCAAAGAGGTGAGGCCTGCTCTGAGGTGCCCCTGGGTGTCGGGACCTGATCCGAGGTCCCGGCTGGGCTAGCCTGGGTCCCCTTGCCAGTCGAGGCGTGGCCTGGGGGGGTCTCTCGGGAGGCCGGCAGGGCCGGGGGTGGGGCCGGGGAGGGGTCGGGGGCGGGCCCGCGGCGGCTCCGCAGTGGAGAGGGGTCTGCGGCGGTCCGGGCCCGGGGTCTGGGCGTGTGGCCGCCCCACCCGGCCGCCCCTCGGCGCGGCGCCCCCTCCCCCCTTGCGGCGGCGGCGGGGCTCTGGCGGCCGGAGGCGCGGAGGGCGGAGCTCGGCAGCGGCTCGGAGGGAGGGCGGGAGGCGGGAGGGAGGCGGCCCCGCGGCACCGCGCCCCCTCCCCCGGCCCTCCCCCCACCATGGCGCGGAGCGAGGCGGCGGCGGCGGGGCCGGGCCCGGGGCCCCCACGGGCTGGGTGAGCGCGGCCCGCAGCGGCGACGGCGGGGGGCGGACGGGGGCGCCGGTGTGGGCGCGGGCGCGCGAGTGTGAGTGTGTCCGGGCGCTGCGGCGGGCCCGGTGCGCTCGCGCGGCCCAGTGTGCCCGGCGCCGGCGTGCGCGGCGCCCCGCAAGTGTGGCCATCCGGGTGTGTGCGGGGTGCCGAGCCGCCCTGGTGTGTCCGGCCGGGCGTGTGTGCGCCCCGGAGCGGCTGCCCCTCCGGCGGTGTGTCTGGGGGGCTGTCGTGCGCCCCTCGGAGGGGCTGTGTGCAGGTGTGTGTGCGTGGGTTGTGTGCCCAGGTGCGGGTCCCCCAGCCGGCGTGTGCGCGCCGCTAGCTGCGTTGGGTGTTTGTGTCCGGGTTGGATGTCCATCCGAGGGTCCGTGTAGCCGGGTGTGTTCGCACCGGTGTCCATTTGCGTGTGTGTGTGTGTGTGTGTGTGTGTGTGTGTGTGTCTGCGGGTTGTATGTCTCCGAGGGTGTGTGTCTGAGTCCACATCAGGTTTCCTGCCGGGAGCAGAGGCTCGGCGCCTTGTGGGTCCAGGCCTCTGTGTGGGTTTGGGGGAGGGGAGTTCGCCGCTCCCTCGGTCCATGTCAACTGGGGGGGTCCACAGCGGTCCTTGGGGGAGACGGCCATGTCTTCCCCTTTCCGGTGGCTGGGGGGATGGGCAGCCGGGAGGTGGACAGATGGAGGGATGAGAGGCCGAGGGATGGACAGATGGGCCCTGGGGTGGGGGTGGGGGTGGGGGGGGCGAAGACCTGGCCCTTTCTTACCCACCCCACCCTAACTCCCTACCGGCCAGATATAAGCAGATGGGGCCAGAGTTGCCTGTGTCCTGATGGCCAGGCTGGGGGACTTCTGGGGTTGCTGGTGGGAGGGTCTCCTTGGAACCCTGTTTTGGAACTCAAACTCCCCCCAACCCTGTGAGATTCCACCTGATGAACTCTGACCTCTGGCTCTGGCTCCAGCCCTGATTTGGGGGATGGCGATCATACTGTGCTGGGAAGGCTGGAAGGGTTTGTGTGGCCTGGCAAGTAGGTGGGGCAAGGTGCCTCAGTGCCGGGAGGAATGTGTGTCCATGACTGTGAGTGAGTGTGACTCTGGGCCTGTCTGTTGACTGTGCTACTGTGGTTCAGTATTATGTGTGCATTTAGAAGTGTGTAAATCCCTCGCGGGACTGTTGTGTGAGTATGTGGTGCTTACTAGTGAACATCTTGTGTCTGCAAAGGTAGATCTTTGTGTGTGTTTGTCCCAGGGATTCTCAGCTTTGTGAATGTCTGTGTGTGCTTGTGGTTCTGTGTACATGTGTGTGGCAGCTAGTGTATGCATGTGTGTATTATCTTGGTATGGGAATGTATCAGCTTGATGACTGCAGCATGGAAGTGTGAAGTTGCATGAGTGTGTTTGGGCATGCAAGAATGTGCACCTGTGTATTGTTGATTGTGCAGGTGTGTGTCTGCTATATGTGTGTGTTCCAGCATGTTGGTGAGTGTACAAGGTGTATCTATTCTAGGTGCAGGTACCTGGTTGTCTGTTAGGGGGCACCTGGGTTTCTCTGTTGTGTCCGTGCATTTGTGAGTGTGCATGTGTGACAGAAAGTCAGTGTTGTGTGTTGTACATAGGTGTGTCAAACTGGAGGGTCTGTGCATGTTTATGTTGTGAGTCCATTTTTGCTTCAGTGTTGGTTTCTGGGAGCAGGGTTATGTGTTTTCAAACATATGCAGGCCACATGTGTCTGTGCCCCTGGTACAAGGCTAACCCCAGTTCTGGGCCAGTGGGATTGAGGCTCAGGTATGCCAGGGTTCAGAGACCCAGACCCTAGGTCATGTGCCCACAGAGGGCAGGAGCACTTGGATCTTGCTGGCGTGTCCCTGGGAATCTTGGTGCAGAGCTGTGGATTGTGGGTGTGTGGGTTGGACATGTCCACGCATGTGAAGAGGGGGCTGGATGGGAACCTCTGGCCCTTCCCCACCTCCTGGTGCCACTCAGCCTTTGAAGTTGGGGGCCAAGATGTGAACTCTGAGGTTCTCAAGGAGGAGGTGTCTAGTCCAAACTCCTAGGTCTGAGAAGGAGGAGTCTGGGAACTTAGAATCTTGAGTTTGAGGGAGGAGAGGACCATCCCAGACTCCAGGGTCTTGAGTCAGGAGGGGACAGGGGGCTGAGGGCTGTGGCTCCTGCGACTCCGGACAACAAGAGGCGAATCCTGGATTTCCGGGTTTTGGAAGGTGAATTGGGTGAGGTTTCTAGAGATGACTTCTGGGTCCCTCTGAGGTTATGCAGAGCCCCCAGTAGGAGGGCTGAGAGAGTGATTACTGCACCTACTTTCTAGGTTCAGATGGTCTCCCAGGAAGGCCTTGAGGCTCAGAAAAGAGCCAAAGGACGCTAACAGGGTGGTTTTGTTCCTTTGCAGGTACTGGCCCAGGCCCTGACTCCCTGAAGAGAGGTGAGTGGTGCCCTCAGGCTAGGCAGAGAAATGTGGAGTAGTGGGGCTAGTTCTGAGCCAACTGGGGCTGAGAAAGAAACTTAATTACAATAGGCCAGGCATGGGGGGTTCATGCCTGTAATCCCCCTACTCTGGGAGGCTGAGGCAGGAGGAATACAAATTTGAACCTCGACTGAACAACTTAGCAAGACCTTGTCTAAAGATTAAAAAATAAAAAGGACTGGGATATAGCTTAATGCAGAGGTGTTGGGTTTAGTCCCCAGTATAGCAAAATTATGATGATGGTGGTGGTGATGATGATGGTGATAGCAGTAGCTAATATTTATGTAGGGTTTCCTCTGTCAGGAACTATGCTAAGCATGTTACAAAATGTTAATGAGTCCTTTCAGCAACCCTATGAGGTGGGTGCGCTCGTTATCCCCCTTTCACAGATGAACACATTGAGGTACAGAGGAGTCACATAAGTTGCAAATCAAAGATTTGGGATGTGAACCTGGATTCACATGGGGTTCAGATTCTGGCCTATAGGGTACAGTGGATCTCAATAAATGTTAGCTGTTTTCCTTGCTGTTATTTTTCCTTTAATTCAAGTCTCACTCTGGCTGCAGGAGGTAAGCCCTGCACTTGTTTCACAGAGTGGGATTCTGAGCCCCAGAGATCCTGCAGTCAAGCAGGGCCCGAGCTGAACCTCCTAGCCATGGTGTCCTTCCCTGAGCAAGGGTTTCAGTCCATACAGAGCAGTGTTCTAGGGGGAGTGAAAAGCAAATTAGGAAAGTGGTGCTCAGAGATGGCAGGATACCCCGAGCCTGCCTCCTTTTCTCTCTCCAGCTGGGTTGCTGTCTTCCTCCCTCTGTGTCTTCTCCAGTTTGTGTCTCTTTAACATTATCCTTTTCCCGCTGTCTCTGTCTCTGTCTCTACCTCTGTCTCTATCCCTCTCTCCATCTCTCTTCTGTGGGTCTCCTTCATTCTCAATTTTTCTGTCTCCTTCCCTCAATGTCACCCCCTGTTTCTTCAGTTTTGCAATTTGTATTTTATCGCAGAAACTGAGGGTGAGACCCAGGGCCTCACTCATGCTAGGCAACTGGTCTACCATGGAGCCACACCCCTAGCTGTTGAGGCTCTGTCTCTTTTTTTAGTCTCTTTCTGTCAGTCTGTCCCCTTCCTCTTTGCCTCTCCCTGTCTTTCTTTACCTCTCCCTGACTTTCTTAGTCCCACTCCCCCTTCCATGGACAGAAAGATCAAGGTCACATATGGTCCCCTGCCTCACACACGAATTCCTGGGAGGTGCCAGCAGAGTTTGGGGTCCAGGGCAATGTGGGGTAGAAACTGTTTCAGAGTTGCCCCCTTCCTGTCTGTCCCTCTTCACCCTCCTGGCCTGCCCACCCGGTGTTGTGATGGGAGCTGACAGGTTGTGGGCTACAGACGCTGCAGGGGGAATCCCCGCTGGAAGGTTTTGCCTGGAGCATAGGCATAGTGTGAGTGTGTGTATGTGTGTAGGCACAGATGGGGCCTTGTGTGTCCCCACTGATGTGAGCATCAGAGTTGGCCCTGCTACAGAGCATAGCTGAGCCCAGGACAAAGCCATACCCAGAGGAGGACTCCAAGTAGCCTGGCCAGGCTGGGAGATTCTGATGCCTTTTTCTCAGCCCCTCCCACTTCCACATTCTCTGCTCTGTCAAAAGTGGAAGGGGCCACCTTAACATTTACTGAGGACTTCCTGGGTGCCAGCCCCTGTGTTCAGTGGTTCCCATGTGTGAATTTAGTGAAGATGGTGTAATCGACATTCCAATTTACAAATCAGGGAGTGACAACCTCACTGGGGGAAATCATTGGTGTGGGGGGTCACGGAGCTAACAATGGGAAGCCGGGATTTGAGTCTGAATCTGTTTGAGTGCAAAGCACTTGCTTTATATAATGGTGCACAGTTCTGTGCCTGGTATGTGTTAGGCGCTTGAAGATGACGACGATGACGATGATGATCACTTGGATATATTTAAGCCCATTTTACATAGTAGGCAGTGTTCTGAGTCAGCCATGTTCATTAATCCACCCAGTCCTCAGAGAAGTAAGACTTATATCTCCTTTTTACAGATGAAGAAACCGAGATTCAGAGAGGTTCAGACACTTGCCCAAGGTCACACAGCTAGTAAGTGTCACAGCTGGGATTGGAATTGAGAGTATGCCTTTGGCATCTCTATCCTTAAATCATAGTCATCTGTGATCTCAAAATATTTGGTGGATAGTGAAGGGCCCAGGCTGGGCCCGGTGTCACTTTTTTTGTTTCAAGATCATGAGAGCTCCTAGAAAAGGGGCAGAGGTGGGGGTAGAGCACTCAAGGGAGGGGCGGTGGCACTTTAGCACCAGCATGGAAATATAATCATCTGTTAACATGGAATGCATGCTGCCTTATGTCAAGTCCTGTCAGTGTCCCATAGGGTCTAGGGATTTGGGGGAAGGGATGCAGGTCTGATTCTTAGTAGGGTGTCCCAGGGCTGCTGGGTGTTGACTGAGCCATGTGCTTGGGTAACTGTCTGTGTCCCTGTAGGTCTCACTGCCCACTCCTGCCTTCCCGCTGCACCATGGCTCCAGGCCCCTTTGCCTCGGCGCTCCTCTCGCCGCCACCTGCTGCCCTGCCCTTCCTGCTGTTGCTCTGGGCTGGGGCATCTCACGCCCAGCCGTGTCCCGGTCGATGCATCTGCCAGAACGTGGCGCCCACACTGACCATGCTGTGCGCCAAGACCGGCTTGCTCTTCGTGCCACCCGCCATCGACAGGCGCGTGGTGGAGCTGCGGCTCACGGACAACTTCATTGCAGCCGTGCGCCGCCGCGACTTTGCCAACATGACCAGCCTGGTGCATCTCACCCTCTCCCGGAACACCATTGGCCAGGTGGCGGCCGGCGCCTTTGCAGACCTCCGCGCCCTCCGCGCCCTACACCTCGACAGCAACCGCCTGGCTGAGGTACGTGGTGATCAGCTCCGTGGCCTGGGTAACCTCCGCCACCTGATCCTTGGCAACAATCAGATCCGCAAGGTGGAGCCGGCCGCCTTTGATGCCTTCCTGTCCACTGTGGAGGACCTGGATCTGTCCTATAACAACCTGGAGGCCCTGCCGTGGGAGGCCGTGGGCCAGATGGTGAACCTCAACACGCTTACGCTGGACCACAATCTCATCGACCACATCGCGGAGGGGACCTTCGTGCAGCTGCACAAGCTGGTGCGTCTGGACATGACCTCCAACCGCTTGCACAAACTCCCACCTGACGGGCTCTTCCTGAGGTCCCAGGGTGGGGGACCCAAGCCACCCACACCGCTGACCGTCAGCTTTGGTGGAAACCCGCTGCATTGCAACTGCGAGCTGCTCTGGCTACGGCGGCTGACCCGGGAGGACGACCTGGAGACCTGCGCCACCCCTGAGCACCTCACTGACCGCTACTTTTGGTCCATCCCTGAGGAGGAGTTCCTGTGTGAACCCCCGCTGATCACACGGCAGGCTGGGGGCCGGGCCCTGGTAGTAGAGGGCCAGGCGGTCAGCTTGCGCTGCCGGGCAGTGGGGGACCCTGAGCCCGTGGTACATTGGGTGGCGCCTGATGGGAGACTGCTGGGGAACTCCAGCCGGACCCGGGTCCGGGGGGATGGGACGCTGGATGTGACCATCACCACTTTGCGGGACAGTGGCACATTCACTTGCATTGCCTCCAATGCTGCAGGGGAAGCCACGGCGCCCGTGGAGGTGTGTGTGGTACCTTTGCCACTGATGGCGCCCCCGCCAGCTGCCCCACCACCTCTCACTGAGCCTGGCTCCTCTGACATCGCCACACCAGGCAGACCTGGGGCCAACGATTCCAATGCTGAGCGTAGGCTGGTGGCAGCGGAGCTCACCTCTAGCTCGGTGCTTATCCGCTGGCCCGCCCAGAGGCCAGTGCCTGGCATCCGCATGTACCAGGTCCAGTATAACAGCTCGGCGGATGACTCCCTCGTCTACAGGTGCGTGTGGGTGCTGTAGCCCCAGGACCTCCTCCCAAATCCAGCCCCCCTCCCCACCCCAGGTCTTGGCCTTCTTGCTCAGCTGGGCTTCTGGATGTTCTCGCCAACTTCTCCCAGCCCCCCATTGACCCTTGCTCCTCTCTCCTCTATTTCTGTCTCACTGTCTCCATTTCCTTGCACTTAGCAAATATTTGTTGAGCACCTACATGAGCAGACCAGGGTTGAGTGCTGGAGTTACTGCAGTGAAACAGCACAGGGTGATTGATTGGCTGTTTAGAGCGAGACGTAAGGGACATCATGGTCAGCATCACTGCTGGCCACAGGGGTCTGATCATGTACCTCATCAGGTACATGATCTGTATATATAGTACTGATATATAATTAGTAAATGGAACTGTAACTGTATATATACAGTTTATGTATATATACAGTTCATGTATGTATACAGTTCATGTATATATACAGTTCATGTATATATACAGTTACAGTTCCATTTACTAATTATATACCAGTACTACTATACCAACACATTGGGTACAGTAGAAAACCAGAAAACAATAAAGTATGAGAAAACTATAAGTTATTTCTATCCTCTTCGGTTAGAAGCCACTGTCCCGATAGGAACAGACTTGCATGGCATAAACAGACATGGCAGTTACCATCTTCTTTCATCTCTGGGATTCTGTCTCTTCCTTTTCTCTCTCTTGCCCCTGTTGGGCACTTCCTCTGCTCTGTGCTAGGTACTGAGCTGGGTGCTGGGAGCCCAGGGAGGCCAGGGCGCCAGGTCCCTGCCTTCAGCTCATAGAACATAGAGAACCACTGCTTTGGCCCTGTGGCATCTCCATCTCAGTGGTTTCCAGTGCAGCTCTTGGCCACAGAGCTAGTGTGCAGTGGGCATGGCACACAGTGGGCACTTGACAGGTGACTGTTGACTTATGGTTCTATCCTTGTCTCTGCCTCCCTCAGGCACACTGAGGAGTCCCTTGGCCTTGTGTTTGAGTTCACTTGGGGAGCCCTAGCTCTTGGGTGCAGACCTTCACAGAAGCCTGCCTCTTGGCCTCCATCTCTACCTTTCCCAGTGTTCTCTCTGGCTGCAGGCCTGGAGGCATCTTTCCATTGCTGGTTGAATGAATAAATGCCTGTCTGTCCCTTGGTTTTGTTTTCCTCTTTTTAAGATCAGATCTTGCTATGTGGTTCAGGTTGGCCTTGAGCTCATTATGTCGCCCAGACTGACCCCAAACTCGCAGCATTCATCCTGCCTCAGCCTCCCGAGTGCTGAGATTACAGAGTATACCACCACATCCACCTGTTGTTTTCCTTGTTTTGATTTGGGTCACAAAACACTGAGCAAATACTTACTGTGTGTCAGATCATGTGTTGGGCCTTGGGCCTACTAAGATAAGAGTAGCCAGGCCTAATCTTACAAATAGCAGGCAAACAAATGAACCAATCAGGAAGCTTCATGAGATGCTATCAAAGTGGCTACTTTATTCCCCAACTCTTTCTCATTTTACAGATGGAGAAATTGACTTGCCCCTGGTCACACGGAAAGTAGCAGAGCTGTTCTTTTCATGCGAAGACACTTTTATTGAATGCCTACTGTTTACCAGGCAGGGAGATGATAATACATGTTTGTATATAACTCAGTTTTGGTGACTCACCACCTCTCTGTTTCTCTCTTTGCTTCTTTCTGACCCGTGGCCACCACAAGATGGGATGGGGACAGTTTTTAGGCCCCTAGACCCTGTGTGTATGCAGCTGTCAATGGCCCCTGTCCCCAGCTGGGCAACAGATTCCAGGGCTCTTCCTTTCCTCTTAGGGCTGCAGTTCTAGTCCTCCATCCCCCATTGCAGATGCTGTGCGATGGCACTGCAGGGGTTAACTTCCTCACCACTACCATGGGCGGAGGTGACATCCAACCAGAAAGCTGCTCAGCTGCTTGCTCTGGTCTTGCAGCCAATTAGAGACACATGGCTCCAGCTTTCTTAAGGAGCCAGTCTCTGTCCTTGAAAAAGGGGAGCCCCTAGCAACTAGTTATTTTGAGGGAAGGAGCAAGGGAATCCAAGGCTTTCAGAGAGAGGAGGGGAAGAGAAAGCCAGGGAGGGGCCCAGGGTGGCAGTGGTCTGAGAAAAGTCAGAATGAGGTAGAAGGGAGAGTGGGTGACCCTTTGCAGGGGCTGTGTTGAAGCCTTTGGGTGGAGGGTACTCTTGGTAGCTGGGCACCCTCCTGGAGGCAGGATGCCCGAGGTGGGGCTTGAGGACCTGAAGGTGGCCCAGCTGGAGGGAAAGGTGGAGCTTCCGTCAGAGGTAAGAGGGCTGTGGAGATGGGGCCTGGCCTTTCAGAGGGGTGGAGATTGTTCTGCAAGGTCCCAGGCAGAAGAAGGGGCAGTCCTTGTCCCCGGTGAGCCACTAAGGCTTCGCAGGAGAGCAGGCCTTGTGAGGGTAGGCGCTGGCAGGCAAATCTGTGTGCTCTTGGCCTCACTGAGGTTGTGCTCGGCCAGCAGGGTGGAGGGGATGTGCTCAACAGCAGAGGGCCAAGGCCTGAAGGTGTGGCCCTCCAGGGGGAGAAGGGCGGCTCTTGCAGATGAGGGAGAGTGTGGTTGGCAGGAGCGGAAGCCACAGCAAGGGTTCCTGGCTAGCATTAGATGGGACAGAAGCTAATGGTGATATTCAGTGTCAGGCTTTGGGTATGTTAACTCTTTCCTTCCTCATACCATCTCTATGATACAGGAGTTACTATCATTTGGGGAAAATGTTGCACAGAGAGGTTAAGAAAATTACCTAAGCTCACAGAGCTAGCAAGGGGCAGAGAAGAAATTCAGACCCAGGCACTCTGGCTCCCAGACTTGGATGGCTTCACTGAATCTCCACACTGCTCCTCATTTGAGGGAAGGGGCCCACACCTAGAAAGGACCCAGTGTGCCTGGCTACATTTGACTCATTGATGGGTGTAACTCTGGGGGTGTGATGTGGTGACTTCAGATGGTACAGGGCTGGGTACACGAAGTGTGTGCATGGGCCTAAGCACAGCGGTGGAGCCTTCCTTATTTGGCCTTTGTGTGGTGTGACTTGGGAGCCACGGTTCAATACAAAGGGGAGTAGCTTGTAGCAGTGGTCCTATAAGTGGGTAGCTGAGGGGCTCAAAATTTGTGCCAGAAGCTACATATTTTACCCAAAGGCGGGGCATGCAGATACAAGGGAGGGACCTGTGACATGGTTTCCCACTGATCGCCCCTTCACCTGAGTGGGGGTGGGGTGTGCAGAGCAGGGGGAGTGGCCAGTAGCATCGGTTCTCATACATGGTAAATACATGTAGATGAGGGAGCTTGAATGGCAGTTGTCCTAACAGGAGCGAGACACTCTTAACTCGTGTCCCTTGAGGCCAGGGGTGAATGCTGTATAGCACTGCTCCCAGGCAGGCACCAGGATGTGTCCACGGGGAAGATGGGTGATGAGGTAGCCAGGTGGGTCTGAGGGGGTCTGAGGGCAGGGCCTGCAGATAAGAGGTGTGGCCTGTATCAATCCTGAAAGGGCGGAACTGTGTCCCTGGTTTATGGCTACTGTTGTTCTAGTGGGGGGTGGGGAGGGGTGAGGTACTGCGAGTACTTTTTCATCTCCTCTGTTCACTATCGGTGGGGCCTAAGTGAGAGAGAGTGGTTCAGGGTGGGCCTAACTGCTCCGATCCTGTCCCTACAGGATGATCCCGTCCACCAGCCAGACCTTCTTGGTGAATGATCTGGCAGCAGGCCGCGCCTATGACTTGTGCGTTTTGGCAGTCTACGATGACGGAGCCACGACCCTGCCGGCTACGAGAGTGGTGGGCTGCGTGCAGTTCACCACTGCTGGGGATCCTGCGCCTTGCCGTCCGCTGAGGGCCCATTTCTTGGGTGGCACCATGATCATCGCCATCGGGGGCGTCATTGTGGCCTCGGTCCTTGTTTTCATCGTTCTGCTCATGATTCGCTACAAGGTGTACGGCGACGGAGACAGCCGCCGCGGCAAGGGCACCTCCAGGTCGCCCCCGCGGGTCAGCCACGTGTGCTCGCAGACCAATGGCGCAGGTGCGCAGCCGGCCGCCCCGCCAACGCAGGACCGCTACGAGGCGCTGCGCGAGGTGCCACCGGGGCGCG
Source organism: Dasyprocta punctata (assembly GCA_004363535.1). NCBI lineage: Eukaryota > Metazoa > Chordata > Mammalia > Rodentia > Dasyproctidae > Dasyprocta > Dasyprocta punctata. Next base: position 28,688 of record RJWM01000824.1, on the reverse strand, counting down.
AGGTGACCGCGCCAGCTGCTGCTGCCGTCGCCGTCGAGGCCAAGGCCACCGCGGTCGAGGCGACTTCCGTGGAACCAGAAGTGGTACTGGGACGCTCGCTGGGCGGCTCGGCCACCTCGCTGTGCCTGCTGCCGTCGGAGGAAACTTCTGGGGAGGAGTCTCGAGCCGGGACAGGGCCTCGAAGGAGCCGTTCTGGGGCCCTGGGGCCGCCAGCTTCAGCGCCCCCTACTCTAGCTCTGGTTCCGGGGGCAGCTTCAGCCCGGCCGAGGCCGCAGCAGCGCTACTCCTTCGACGGGGACTACGGGGCACTCTTCCAGAGCCACAGTTACCCGCGCCGCGCCCGGCGGACAAAGCGCCACCGGTCCACGCCACACCTGGACGGGGCCGGAGGGGGCGCGGCCGGGGAGGATGGAGACCTGGGGCTGGGCTCTGTCAGGGCGCGTCTGGCCTTTACCAGCACCGAGTGGATGCTGGAGAGTACCGTGTGAGTGAGCGGCGGGTGGGCGCCGGGATGCCTGGGGGCCACGGACCAATGCCCCAGCCGCCCGGACCCCGGGGTGGACCAGGGGAGGGCGCAGAGCCCGGAGGCCAGCACCGCGGACTGGAGCACTATGCGCCCGGCTCCTCTGGGAGGGGCGGGGCCTCCCCGGCGCCAGGGCTCGAGGCCACGCCCCCGCACGGGGCTCGGGTGGGGCCGCCCCGCCTCTCCCGCCCCTCCCCCCGCGCGCTCGCGTACCTCGCTGGAGCCGGTGCCTTACAAGCGAAGCGCGGGGAGGGGCAGGGCCCCCCGACACTGCAGCACTGAGACACGAGCCCCCTCCCCCAGCCCGGGACCCGGGGCAGGGGCGAGGGGCCCATTTCTTGTATCTGGCTGGACTAGATCCTATTCTGTCCCGCGGCGGCTTCCAAAGCCCCACCTCACCCCACTCACTTCCCCGGTCCCGTCGGGTCTGGCTTGGGATCCTCTCCCCATCTGTGTCTGTCTCGCCCTCAGTCGTCTGTCTTACGTCTCCGTCTCCGTCCTGCCCTAGCTGTCTCTCCTTTCTGTGCCCAGTTGTCTGCTCTCCCCGTGTCCTCGGGTCGGTTCAGCCCGGTCTTCCTGTCTCTCCAGATCTCCGCTCCCTGCTCCCCTCTCTCCCGGGCAGGTCCCACAGGAAGGACCAGACTCTCCCCTATGCCTTCCTCGTTCCCTCAATGAATCCCACATGAACAAAATCCAAAACCAAATCCCCCTCCCTACCGGAGCTGGGACCCTCCGCCGCAGCAGAATTAAACTTTTTTCTGTGTCCGAGTCTGCTCTGCTGACCTGTGTGCGTGTCCGTGTGTCTTGGGGGAGGGGGTCCTAGATTGCAGCACAAGGGACCCATGTCAGACCTGCCGGGAGACTGGCAGACAGGCTGCTCCTGTGTTTGCACAGATGTGGAGTGGGGAATAATAACAATAAACCAATAATTATAGCTATCACAGGTGCCTACTATGTGCTAAGCACTTATGTCATTTAGGCCTTGCAAGAACCCCAGGACATGGGTAGTGTTATCCCATTTTACAGGTGAGAAAAATGAGGTCTAAAAAAGTTAAATAATTTGCCCATGATGAGGTAACCAGGAAGTAGAAAAATTTGGATTTAAAAAGGCAAGCCAAGCTGGGCAAGGTGGTCACACCTGTAGCTCCAGCAATTTGGGAGGCTGAGGCAGGAGGATCCCTTGAATCCAGAAGTTTGACACCAGCCTGGGCAACATGGTCAGACCCCCATCGTAGGAATAAATAAGTAAATAAAATGAAAAAAATGCAGGTGGCCTGACATCTGAGTCTGTCCTCTCAAACTCAGCTCACTCTGCTGAACTGTCGCTGAGTGGTCACCCCACTGTCTTGACACCCGCTGCTGTGTGATGGTGGTACCCTTGGTCCCTGGTTATAGACAGGCCTCTGAACTAGAGAAAACGGAAGTCATTTGTTTGTTGTCTCCCTTCCTTGGCCCGTCACTAAATACTGGGGCTGGCAGTTTGCCTCTGGGGTCTGTGTCTGAGGCTGGGGTCGGCCCTGTGACCTTGGCTGAGTGTACCCAAGGGCAGCCTTATGAGGGAGGGCGAGGGAGAGCTGTCGTCACTGCATGTGGAGGCTGAAGGAGCGTTGGTGAGGTGGGCTTGGCTGGGGCCAAGGAAGAGGCTGTGGGGAGGGGGCCGTGGCTGGGGAAGGAAAGCTGGTGTGTGTGGGGGCTTGCAGGGGCCCTGCAGTGAAAATTCCTTCCTCATCCTGGGGAAGAAGGAAGAAGGCTTCAAGCCAGCCAGGGGCCCCCTGAGGCCTGGGGAGGAGGAGAGAAAGACAGAAATAGAAACAGAGCAGGAGGGAGGAGGATGGATCTGGGCAGACAGGGTGGGAGGCAGCAAGGACAGCAGTGCCAGAGAATCACAGGCCAGGAGGCTCCCTCACCCAGTGGTCCGGCCACCCTCATTCGTGTCACTCGTGATGACGCCTGGGCCCTGTGAGGCTCCCACCAGCCAGACACTGCGCTCACGAACCCTCCCTGAAGGGTAAAGAAGAAGCCTGCCACCCAGTGCTCGTGCGATGGCGCGACTCCCACAGTAAGCACAATCGCATTTAAAGCCTGCAGCAGACGTGTCGTGTATGCCCCCACCTTTCTAGATGAGGAAACTGGCGCTCTGACAGGTTGAGGAACTCGCTGAGCATCCTACAAGTCAGTAAACGGCAGAGTCATGATTGGGCAGCTGACCGTTTCCAAATCCTGTGCACCTAACTATTGTCTCTGAGACACTGTATGGAGCTTTGCTTTGTCTCTTGAGATAGGGTCTTGCTATGTAGTTCAGGCAGGATTTGAACTCACTGTGTAGCCCAGGCTGGCCTTGAACTCATGGTGATCCTCCTGTCTCAGCCTTCCAAGTGCTGGTATTACAGGTGTGTGCACCACTATGCCTGCCTTTAGTGAAGCTTTATTGGACATGTCATATGTGCCTGGCCTAATGCAGGGGCAATAGCATGAGCAAAACAGACAAACTAGACACAAGAAAGCCCTGCCCTTTGAAATTTTTATTCTAGAGGGGAGAGGAAACAAACTAATAAGCAAAACAAGTAAATAATAAGTGGCAGAGACCTGGTAGCACACACCTATAATCTCAGCACTCTGTGAGGCTGAGGCAGGAGGATTGTAAATTTGAACCCAGCACAGGTAATTTAAGCGATTTAATGAGACCTTGCTTCAAAATAAATACATAAAAAAGGGCTGGGATGTAGCTTAGTGCAAAGACACTGGTTCAATCCCCAGTACCAGAAGAAAAAGAGCAACGGTAAATAAATGCCACGTGAGTAATGAAAGGAAGATGACAGTGCAGGGAGTTACTGGGTGGCCTACTTCAGTTTGGAGAGAGGTCAAGAAGTGTGAAGATGGAATTGAAGATATCTGTTCTGGAAAGAGATAAGAAAAAGGAATCCAAGCAAAGACAACAGCATGTGCAAAGGCCCTGAGGCAGAGGTATGCTGGAGCAAGTACAGGAGTGAGGAGAGCGAGAGAACAGGAGAAGAGGAGCAAGTAGGTAGCAGTTTCTGCAGAACCTAGTAGCCTGTGGTCAAGAGTTAATATGTCATTACTCAGAACTAGGGTAGGCTGGTGGAGGGTTTTCAGTGGGGTGAGTATGGGATCTGATGTCTATGGAGACTCCAACTTGGGGGTAGGATGTGCTTATTTTCAAAACAAAATTAGGCTGGGTGCAGTGGTACATATCTCTACCCCCAGCTACTAGGAAAGCTGAGGCAGGAGGACTGTGAGTTGGAGCTCAGCCTGTGCAGTTTAGTGCGCCCCGGTTTTTAAAATATAAAGAGGTAAGGATTGCAGCTCAGTGGCAATGCACTTGCCTGGCATGGGGGTGGGGTGGGGGGTGGGTGGGAATTAGGAATTGCCATCTCAGATCTTGCTATCTATTCATCATGCATTTGGGGCTCACATGGTCCCTAGTCCAACATGATCCCTAGTCCAACCCCTTGTGTGACCCCCGCCCCCTGCACCTTTCCTCTTCTATACCCTGAGCCCTTCATTTCATAGGGAAGGATCTATCAATGCTGATGTCACCCTTGTCTTTCAAAATCAAGGGCTTTAAGTCCGAGGGATAGACACACTAGGTGAGAACAGCCAAGCAGCATCCAAGCGGAGAGCTTGGGCATTGTGCTGGCCCTGTGGAGACACAGCGGTGACCGGGGCAGATCCAGTCCCTGCCCTCCCAGAGCCTGGGTGGACAATAGGGCCATGAGGAGGGTTGCCGAAAAGACTTCGGGAGCCCAGAGGAGCTGCCTAGCCTGCCCTGGATGGTCAGGGAGTGTTTGAGAGTCTTTTGGTGGCAACTGACAGTAACTAAGCCCAAAAGAAGAAGGATAATACCCCTCCCCCGCATAGCTGAAAAAGAGGCAGAATTAAGAGTCAAACTCCAAGAAGCAGGGCCTCGGGGCTGGGATCACAGACTCAGTCCCTCCAAGATGCTCTTCCCACATGTTTCTCTTCTCTGCTCCTCTCCTCAGCTTAGATTCTTCTCTTTCAGCTGCGCATGATGGGGGAAAATGGTCATTTATCAGAGACAGACTCAGGCCTTCCATAGCCCGGAAGTCAACTGGCAGAATCTCTCTAGTCCTAAGAGAAAAGTCGCAGGAAAGGGCTCTGAGTGGCTGAGGTCACATGGCCAGGCCATCCCCTCTGATTTCAGCATTGAGGGAATGGAACGCTTTCATTGGCCAGGTGAGAGAGGGCCACAGGTCATGTGAAATGAGGTTGCCAAATATTAGGTTGAATCCTATAAACTTGCCATTTTATTTTTGTGGAGTTGAAGAGTAAACTCAGAACCTCGTAGTCACAAAATGGCTGCCATAGCTTCACATCTCAGGTCTTTTTTTTTATTTTTTGGTAGTGGGGATTGAACTCACAACCTCGCACCTGCCAGGCAGGCCCTTTTGCCACTGAACTAAATCCCTGGCTGCATCTCAGGTCTTTATACCAATGAATTGCACAGGAAGGGAGAAAACACATGGAAAGAGGTCCTGTACCAGGGACGCAACTAAAATAATAAGGTTAACAGCACCAAACACATACACGAAGTTTACTCAGTGTCAAGCTGTATTTAAATTCTTTTTTGTTTGTTTGTTTTTGTTTTTGTTTTTGTTTTGACACAGGGTCTAGCTGTGTAGTCCAGGCTGGCCTTGAATTCACTATGTAGCCCAGACTTGCCTCGAACTCATGGCAGTCCTCCTGCCTCAGCCTCCTGAGTGCTGGAATTATTTAAATTCTTTACATCAACTAACTCATTTAACAAGCCCTTAATTGCATAGCCACTTTAAGTTACAAGAAGACAGGTGTCATAAGAAGTGAAAGAAAACTGTGTCCTTGAAAAACAATGAACAGAGTGCTCTCCTCTCTCTCTATCTCTCCCCCTCCCTCCCTCCCTCTGTCTCTTTATATTTGCCATGCTGTGGAGTAAGCCCAGGGCTTTCTGCATTCTAGGCAACCACTGTACTACTGAGCTACACTTCCAGCCCCAGAGTATGCTTTACACAATTATGTGTTATATACCATATTTCCCCAGTGAGTTCAGTTCTTTACTGAACTATGAGCACTGTAATGAAAGCTTTTTGTTGTTGTTTTTTGTTTTTTGAGACAGAGTCTCACTATGTGGTCCAGGTTGGCCTCAAACTCACTGTGTAGCCCAGGCTGGCCTTGAAGTTGTAGTAATTCTATAGCCTCAGCCTCCCAAGTGCTGGTATTACAGGCTTGCACCACCATGCCCAGTCTAGATTTTTGTAGTTGTCTCACATAGAAAGAGTCCTTTGTTGTTTTGTTACCTTCTGCCCATCATGAACTCCTGTACTGTGCCTCTCTGCCTTGGAACCAGTCAATTATGGACTGAGACCTCTACGAACTGTGAACTGAATAAACCCTTCCTCCCTTAACTTGTGGATGTTGGGTATTTTATCTCAGCAATAAGAAAAGTAACTAAGACAGAATTTGGTACTGAGAATAGGATTGTTGCTGTGACTATACCTGACCCAATGGTTCAGGAGCCTTTGGGAACGGCTTGTGGGAAGAGTTTGGAAAGGTTCTGAGATGTTGCCTGAAAGAGTAGCACTGGAATGCTGTAAGCGGTTCTGCATGGGAGATTCTGGTCAGAGCTCAGAAGACTAGAGGCTGATGGAAATCCTGCCAGTAAAGACCAGGCTGGGAGGTTTCTGCTGAGAAGGACTGGGTTGGCTGTTGGACTCCAGATGTTGTGTATTATAGCTCAGCAGAAAGTTTGTCTGTATTTTGCTCATGTCCAGAGACTTTACCTGAGACTGAGATTAAGAGTGGTGGACTAATTAATCTGGTAGAAGAAATTTCAAGGCAATCTAATGTTGAGGTGGTGGTATGGCTACTGTTGAGGACTTTAAGTCAGATTTTTGTTGAGAATAAAGAGCAAAGAAGCCAGCAGAATGATTTAAGACATTTTGAGTTTGGCCAGGAAGGAAGCTCTAGTAAAGCAGTGGACTGCAAAGATAAAGCACAGCAGGTCTTGATTGCTGAGAAGGAGCAGGAGAATAAAAAGATAGCCTGAGGCCATCACAAGGAGCAGCAGGACTCCACCCTTGCAGCCTCATAATTGCAAAAGTAAAAGATGTTGCTTTGAGAAGAGGGTCTCAAAGCTTTGTGTTCCAGAATGGCAGTGCCTAAGGAAGTTGTTCCTTGGGTTTTGGCTCTTAGGCACTTGACTCCTACAGCCAAGACAAAAAGAAGCCTGGCTACTGTGCCATCTGGCAGCAGACCTTGGCATCATTTACATAGTGCTGGTTTCAGGTGCATGGAGAATGCAAGAGTTGTGGGGTCAGAAAGACTTCCACCCAGATTTCAGAAGGCCTTGGAGGCCAGGCAGTGTGCCCTGAGAGGACAGTGTGTGAAGCTGTGAATGAGAAGCCAAAGGTGCAGTGGAGACCCCAGAAGGTTGGAGAAGCCAGGAACGTGGCTCATCCAAGGAAAGATGCAAGGAGTGAGCAAAGCCAGCCATAGAAACAAGCCAGGGGAGCTACAACCACCAGAAGTGCCATAGGCGTGGAGTTACCCATGCCCTTTGGAGATCACATCTTGCCACAGATTGCTGGGATACTGGAAGTGGAACTGTGGGATTTAATGTTTGCCCTACTGGATTTTGGTCTTGCTTTGTTCCCATTCCTTGCTTTTATAGTTATGTTCCTATGGCCTCACCAAGTTTCATGTAATCGTGGCATGGATGTGGCTGAGTCTAGTGTTTGTGATTGTTTTGTTGTCTAGCACTGGGATTGGCGATGTGAGTGTTCCACTTGTCCAGGGGTGGAGCTGACATACAATGTAAGGGCGGGAAGAAGGTGGGTCTTCCCTCTCTCACAAGTTTGCATCTTGCTATTTTGTGGCTGCCATGAATAGCTGCCCCACCATGCCACCCTGCCTTGCAGCTAGCTGAATATGGACTGAAACCTCCAAGAACTGTAAGAAATAAGCCTTTTCTTCCCTAATTTTGGGTGTCAAGTATTCTGTCTCAGCAATGAGGGAAAAGTAGCTAAGACACTTACTCTCTCTGTTTGTAACTTTTGGAATGGAAATGCCTATTTGTGCCATTAAATGTTGGAAATGTTTAACTTTTTTTCTTGCAGCTAACAATTTGCCTTAAATCTCAGAGGAGACTTTGGACTTGGACTTTTTAGCAATGCTGGAACTGTTAGAACTTTGGCAACTCTTGGAGATGGACTAAATCCTTTTTGCATAAAGGAATGTGCATGAGTCTTTGGAGGGCCAAGGCAGAATGCTATGGCTTGGTATTTAGGTGTCCCCCCAAAGCCTCATGCAGTCATAGGTGGGGCTTTTTCAGAAGTGGCTGGTTCCAGAATGAGTGATGCTGGAACTGATTCTTGGGGTAATGCTAGGACCAAGGGCTCTAGGATTAAAGGCATGAGTGCTACCCACCTTAAGTAGCCTGGATAAGGTATAAGGGATAGAAAGATCTGTTGTCATACCTTGTTGCCTTGCTAGCAGAACTGGTTCTCCTCTGCCATGCCACCCTGCCTTGGAGCCAGCTGATTACAGACTGAAACCTTTACAAATTGTGAGATAAATAAACCTTCCCTCCTTTACCTTGTGAGTATTGTGTGTTTAGTCTCAGCAATGAGAAAAGTAACTAAGACAGTATGCATTTGCAGTGCATAACAATTACATTTATTTTGGGGAATTGGTACATGTACACAACATATTTTAATTCTTTTTTGTTCCCTTCTCTGTCCCTTCCTGCTTCCTCTAACTTTTTTATTCATTTAGTCTTTTTTGAGACAGGGTTTCAGTATGCAATTTAGGCTGGCTTTGAACTCACTTTGTAGCCCAGGCTGGCCTCAAACTCACAGCAATCCTCAGCCTTCCAAGTGCTGGGATTACAGGCATGTGTCACCACCGCTGGCTCCCTCCAACCCTTGATCCCCTTCCCATTTGATTTTTTGAGACAGGGTCTCATCATGTGGCCCAGGCTGGCCCTGAACTTACAGTGATCCTCCTGCCTCATCTTTCCAAATGATGGGACTACAGACCCATGCCACCACACCTGGCCTTCCTTCCCATTTGAAAAAACTCTATTTCCATTTTTTCCTGATTCTCTTTTTAAAAAGCCTTTCCCCTTCCTTCTATTCCCCCCTCCATCATTTATGCCTCTTTACATTTGAAAAAGATCTTCCTATTTCCTATTATCTATTCTATGTTTTGCTCTTTGTTTATATTTTGGATTTCTCATATAAGAGAAACCATGTGATATTTAAACTAGTGCATCTTGGGCTGGGGATTTAGCTCAGCGGAGAAAGTGCCTGTGTGGCAAGCACAAGGTCATGAGTTCCATCCCTGGTACCTAAATAAATAAATAAATAAATAAACTAGTGTGTCTAATTTACTTAATTTAACATTGTGGTTTCAAGGTGCATCCATTTACCTACAAATGCCTCAAGATTTTTTTTTCGTTGTTGTTTTTTATAAGAGTAGGAAAGGTTTACTGGGGACTAGGAATAGCTCCTGAAGGATAGTAGGGGTCTTGAGTGCATTACCACTGAGGCTTTTTGTCAGGGGTAATTTACATGGCAAAGCCATAACGTGGGCAGAACATGGGTCAAACTGTCACCAACCTGTAGGCTTACAAGTATAGCTTCTTAACTAATATTGACCCAGTAGGAAAGTGGAACATGTAGCAAGGTTACATGGCTAGCATCATTAACTTTGGCTTGCCTATGAATCCAAAAACAAAAACATTTTGGGGGAAGGATGGCTTCAGGTGTTCTGGTCACCCACTCTGCTGTCTGATGCATATCTGTACTGAGCGGCTGGATAGTACTAATTACCGCACACTCCTTAGGAAGAGTGCAAGTCAGGCCATGTGTCTATCTTGAGTCCTGGGCTTCTTCAGATACAACTCCAGCCACAGTTGTGATGTCTCCACCTTTTACTGACACCTTTCCTTGACAGCCAGTCCCTCTCTGACTGTATATTAATTTCTATCTAACTTAGCTCCCTATACTATTCCCCCCTCTAAAAAGGCATCCATAACTGTAGCAAGGGGAGGACGTAGTGAGGTGCAGTTTTGATCCAGCTGCTTTGAGCTGAGAAGGGTCAGTGTAGGGTAGATCAGTCAGGGGCCTTCTCCAGAGAGATAATTTAATGGGTGTTGGATAGAAGTCATGTTGCAGTTTAGCAGTTATGACCTCCCTTTAGAAGGTCGATCTAGTTGTTGGTTCCATCTGTATGATTACTTGGAGTTTGGCAGTCTCTCCTTCCAATAATCTCAGTGGAATCTCAAAAATGATACAGGCGAAATATAATTTCCAAGCTGCTAGATGTCAGATGTGCTGAGTTTGTGTCCCCTGAAATCAAAGGATGAATTCCAAAAGATAAATGAAGTTAAGAGTAGGAACAGTTTACTGGGGACCAGGAATAGCTTCTGAGGGACAGGAATGATCCCAAGTTGGCCAGATCTCTCAAATTTTCCTTCTTTATGGCAGAGTAGTACTCCATTGTGTATAAATACCACATTTTCTTTATCCATTCATCTGTTGATAGGCATATAGACCATTTCCAAGATTTAGCTACTGTAAATCATGTTTCTATAAACATAGGTATGCATGTATCCCTGTAATATGATGTCTCTAACTCTTTGGGGAAATTATCCAGAAGGAGAATAGCTTGGTCAAATGGAATGTAGTTTTTTGAGGAATCTCCATACTCATCTCCATAGTTGTTGCACTGGTTTACATTCTCACCAATAATGTAGAAGTGTTCCTTTTTCCCTGCAGCCTTATCAACATTTGTTATTATTCAATTTCTTTTCTTTTTTTTTTTTGGCACCAGGGATCGAACTCACAACCTCACTGAGCCAAACTCCCGGCCCTGGTTTTTTGAGGCAGGGTCGCACTATGTAGCTCAGGCCGGCCTTACACTCGCGTTGTAGCCCAAGCCGGCCTCGAACTCACAACGCTCCACCTACCTCAGCCTCCCGAGTGCTGGGATTAAAGGCGTGCGTCACCACGCCCGGCTTATTATTCAATTTCTTGATGATAGTCATTCTTTTGGGAATAAGATGGAATCTCATTGTTGTCTTAATTTGTGTTTTTTTGTTTTGTTTTGTTTTTGACACAGGGTGTCCCCATTTAGTTCAGGCTGGCCTTGAAATTTTGCTGATCTTTCTGCCTCAGCCCCCAAGTGCTGGGATTACAGGGGTGTTCCACCACAACTGGCTAATTTCCATTTCTTTAATGGCCAGCAACGTTGAACATTTCTTCCCTGTATTTATTGGTCATATTTAGTGTTTCTTCTGAGAAATATCTACTCATTTTACTTGCCCATTTTTTGATTGGATCTTTTATTTTGAGAGGTCTAACTTTTTTTTGTTGTTGTCTTTTTGGGACAGGGTCTCACTATGCAGTTTATCTTTTATTTTTTATTTTTTTCGCTATGCAGTTTAGCCTGGCTTTGAACTCACTTTGTAGCCCAAACCGGCCTTGCACTCACAACGCTCCTCCTACCTCAGCCTCCCGAGTGCTGGGATTAAAGTCGTGCACCACCAACCAATTTGCATTCTTTATATATTAGAGATTTTGTTTTGTTTTGTCTTGTTTTGTTTTGTTTGCGACACAGGGGATCGAACTCACAATCTCACACCTGCCAGACAGGCACTTAAGCCACTGAGCCAAACTCCCAGCCCTAATTTTTTGAGGGAGGGTAGCACTGTGTAGCTCAGGCCGGCCTTACACTCGCGTTGTAGCCCAAGTGGGCCTCGAACTCACAACGCTCCTCCTACCTCAGCCTCCCAAGTGCTGGGATTAAAGGCGTGTGCCACCACGCCCCACTCAGTGTTAATCCCCTGTCAAGGAATAGTGGGCAAAAAATTCTTCCATTCTATAAGCTGTCTTTTCACTTTGTTGGTTGTATTCTTTCTTGTGTAGAAGCTTTTTAATTCGATGTGATCCCATTTGTTGATTCTCAGTATTATTTCTTATGCCATTGGGTTCTGTTTGGAATGTCGTTGCCTATGCTTATTTTATCTTCCAGCAGATTAAGTATTTTTGTTTTAATATTTAGATTTTAATCCATTTGATTTTAGTTTAGTACACGATGAGATATATGGATCTAGACTCAATTTTCTGTATGTGGGTAGCCAATTTTCCCAGCACCATTTATCAAAGAGGCTATGTTTCTGGCAGTGTGGTTTTTTTTTTTTCCCTTTCTCAAAGATCAAATAGTTTAATGTGCCTCCCTCCTTCTAATTAGTGTGAGAGTGGGGCTGGGGATGTAGGTCTATGGTAGAGCACTTGTCCAGCATACACAAGCTCAAACACCATTTTATTTTATTTTATTTATTTATTTATTTTTTTGCGGCACCGGGGATTGAACTCACAACCTCGCGCCTGCTAGGGCAGGCACTTAAGGCACTGAGCCAAACTCCCGGCCCTGGTTTTGTGAGGCAGGGTCGCACTATGTAGCTCAGGCCGGCCTTGCGCTCGCGTTGTAGCCCAAGCCGGCCTCGAACCCACAACGCTCCGCCTACCTCAGCCTCCCGAGTGCTGGGATTAAAGGCGTGCGCCACCACGCCCGGCTCCTCAAACACCATTTAACAAACAATGGAAAAAGATGTGAGGCCTTGAGTGTTGTAGAGCGGAGGTAAGTTAACCATACTGGGTCTTGTGAGCATAATAAGGTGCTTGTTATTTTACTCCACTGAGTTTGGAGTGGTTTGTTATGACTTGGCAGTTGTTGCATGGGAGAGCTGGAGCTATGGCTACCATTTTGGAACAATGAAGTAGCCACAGTATGAAATCAGTCAAGTGAAATGGAGAGGACTTGGTTTTCCAAGCACATTATTGAATAGATAAATTAATCAGTCCTAGACCTCTTCTGCCTGCTGATTTTTTCTTTCTTTTATTTTTTATTTTATTCTTAAATCCAACTGAATTTTTTCTTATTTGGAGTTATAAATTCATTTTTACTTTGACCATTTTCATTTTCTGATTACTTATTATAGAATAAAGCATCCTGACTGATATAGACCCCATCTATTCTAGGTACACATGAAAAAGAGAAATACACAATTCAAACAGATAGGGAGAGACAGACACATATAAACATGTGCATAAATGCATACTTGCATGAATGTGGATATAAATATGCACAGTTATACATCTTTGGTTAGACTTAGGTTTGGGGAGACACTAAATTGACATTGTCTTAGTTTCTTACTCCTGTGACATTATATCTAAGAAAATCAATTTAAAGGAGGAAAGATTTATTTTGACTCATGGCTTCAGAGGTTTCAGTCCATGGTTGCTTGGCCCTATGGTTTTTGGCCTGGGACAAAGACAAACATCATGGTGGTGAATGTGTGGTGAAGCAAAGCTGCTCACCCCATGACAGCCAGGAAGCAGAGAGATAGAGATAGATAGATAGATAGATAGATAGATAGATAGAGAGAGAGAAAGGGTCATAGACAAGGTAGGACCCCAAAGAGGACACCCCCAAGTCCCTCCCTTCAACTCGCCCTACCTCCCAAGTCTGTAGCACCTCCCAATTGCCCATCAGAGTATGGAGCCATCAGTGGATTAAGCCATTGATGAAAATCAGAGCCCTCATGATTCAATCACCTCCCCCAAGCCCCACCTTTGAACTCTGCCGCCTTGAGGACCAGGCCTTTGGGGATACTCCAGATACAGAGCAGATGCAGTCACACAGATTAGGCACACACGTGTGCACTACCAACCATGAACCCTGCCTGTGAACATGGATATTCACCCTCAGTCACAGTACACACATACTTAAGGAGTCCTCAGCCAAGAAGGGTTCAATTCTGTAGTTTTTTATTTGTATATATTGTATACAAATTAAAAAAGTATATAAATAAATTCAGCTCAGGCTCTGAGTCAGGGTTGTAGGTCCATAAATAAGGAGGAAGAGTAAATAACTTAAGCTGGGGGCAGAGGCCAGTGCATAAATAGGGTCTGGGGTCCCAGACAGGCTGGGGTAGCCCACATTCTCAGGCTCGCAGGTCTGGCCTGGCGACATGTCTCAGGTCCCGGGTGAGCAGGCGGATGAGGTTGAAGGTGACAGAGGCCTGGAGGCAGCCAGGGGACTCCTGTGGGGACACAGATGGTGCTCTCAGGGGCTACCCACAGTCTGCTCCCCAAATACCCCCCAGTCATCAGCCCCTCCTGCTCCCTCACCTTAGTGGCCTGTTTGAACCACTGTTGCCAGCAGGATAGGGATGAGTGGGAGCTGTGGGGTGGTCCGGGATCATCAGGACAGGGGGCTGCTGTGGGCTGAGCTGGGATCTGCGGGCAGAGAGGGTGTTGTGGGGCAGGCTGGGCAGCAGGGGGGATGGGCGGTCAGAGCCCATGTCGTGGGGGGGGGACTCACACAGGCCCGCAGCTGGGAGTGGATGTGACGCAGTGTGTGGAGGGGCTGCTCCAGGACGTCCCCCAGGGCCGGGTCAGTCATGTTGCCCAGGACCTCCAGTGTCAGGGCCAGCTCAGCCTGCAGGGCCAGGGGGCGCTCCCACACCTGGAGAGGTAAGAAAGATCAGGTGAGGGGAGGCAGGTGAGGAAAGAGGGGCAAGAAAGCTCAGGAGGTGGAACTAGGTAGGGAATTTGGGGAGGAGGGCAAGTGACATGGGACAGGTGATGGGACACAGAGGAAGGGTATGAACAGAGAGGACGCAGGTAAGGCAGAAAGACAAGGGAGGTGAGGTGACGAGTGAGGGCGACAGAAGTCTGATGGGACAGGGCATGGGGTCAGGCAAGAAGACAACAGACTAGGGGACAATGAGAGGACAGCTGCTGCATGGGGAGGACAGGTGGATGAGGCTGGGAGCAGGTCCTGGGAAGAGAGAACAGAGCACCAGCTCAGCAGTTCAGCAGCTGCCTGGCAAGTGTAAGGCCCTGAGTTCAATTCCTGGTACAGAGGGAAAGAGAGAGAGAGAGAGAGAGAGAGAGAGAGGCCAAGGGATGCAGGTGAGAGGCGGGGAGGGGATGGGCAGAGGGGATCAGTGTGGAGCAGGACAGGGGCCAGGTTGGGGACAGACGGGCCTTAAGGGAGAGGAGAGAAGAGCAAGCTGCAAAGGCCCTGGACAGTGTGGAAGTGAGAGGGAGCTGTGAGGAACACGTGTCCTAAGTGGGACAAGCAGGGAGGTAGGGAGGGGCCCCCTGAGGGGGCATGGGACGGGGCAAGCGGGACTTCCAATTCACCTGCAGCTGCCGAAGGTCCCAGATCTTGGGGGAGAGGCTGGAGCTGCATGTGAAATCCATCTGGAGGAGCCGCTTTTCCTAGATAGCAAGGGCATGGGTTAGCTCATCCCAGGGGGTGGAGTTGGGGTGCTCATAGTAGCAAGCAGGGAGGTTGACCTGGCAGGAGGGTTCAAGTTGACCCAGTAGAAGGAAAGATGGAGGTTCATCACAGAGGAAGGATGGAGGCCCCTCCACAGCGGAAAGGGCAGGGATTAGCCTACAGGCCAGCAGCTTGGCCCCGGTACGCTGGGTGGAGTTTCACCCACAACCACGGACACTCACCAAGGCATCCTTCGCCTTCTTGAAGGCCTCCATCTCCCTTGGTGGCACAGGTAGAAACCCCTCAAGGTGGCAGACTTTCCCAGCTGTGGTGGACTTGGCGGTGGGGACAGGGACTGCTGTGGCCAAGCCCAGCACCAGAGGTACCAGGAGCCACACAGGGGTTGTGGTGGCCATGACTAGATGGCAAGTGCTTCCCCAGCCGCATGGCTGCTGGGCTTTATATCCAGGCTGAGTGTGCAATCACCGATGAGGTATTTAAAGTGAAATTAGCAATGTGAAAAGTAAATCTCCACTTTAGCCTTAAAAGGCATGGGTAGGTGGAGCCAGGGTTAGTGAGCAGGTAGGTGTGGGTGGCTCAGGTGAGCCTGAAGCTACACCAAGAAGGAAAGAGAAACTGAAATTCAGTCCAAAGAACCTCTAAAATTTTTCATAGGATTTCCCGGCAGCCTGAGGGTGAGCTAGAGGACAGGAATATGACTGGGAGACTCTCACAGTGTGTGTTGGGTAACTTGGGGTCTATGGATGAGGCTGCCTGACTGACAGAGAGAGAGCTTCGGTTTTTCACTTAAGAATGTTCCTGGCACTTGGGGAGGCTGAGGCAGGAGGATCACAAATTTGAGCCCAGCCTGGGCAACTTAGTGACAGTGAGACTTTGTTTCAAAAAAAAAAAAAAAAAACCAGAAACAAAAATGAGGTGGGGATGTAGCTCAGTACAAAAGCCCTGGGTTCAATCCCCAGTACTGGGGCAGAGGGGAGCAGAGGGTAGGGAAATGCACACTCTGCTAAGTAGGGGCACCTTTTTCTCCTGTCGTTAGACATCGGAGCTCCATGTTTTCTGGCCTTTGAATCCTGGGACATGAACCATAACTCTCCCCACTCCCAGGTTCCCAGACCCCTTTGCCTTCCTGGGAAGCTTATACTTGGCTTCCCTGATTCTGAGGCCAGTGTTTACCTGGCATATCTATTCTCTCCAGGTCTAGAACTAAGGAGAGACCAATCATCCCAGCTTTGCTGATGGTGCCACTGAGGCCCTGAAGGCAGTGCCAGGGCTGGGGTGTTTCATGTGCCATTGCGGTGCCGTAGCAGGTTCTCAGCTCTCTCTGGATAGCCTGGCAAGGGTGGGGAGCTGCTCCTTCATTGGGACCTGGAGGAGCTCCCTGGGGAGCAGGAGTGAAGAGGGCCCCCACCAGACAGGCAGGGGAAGAGTCTGATTGCTTGGCTGAGATATTAACAATTGTGTAGCAGTTAAGAAATTGCTCTGATGTGCAGGCACCCTCGTATTTTTCATTCCTTTCTTTCTTTTTATTTTTTAAGTCCTTAACTGCAGAGGGTTATTAATCATACTCTTCAGCTTATAACACAGCATCACAATTGGTCCACAAAAGACCCGCCAAGGTTTAAACCCCCACCCCAATTCCCACTCCTACCCCTCCTGCTCACTGATACCCACTTTAATGCACTTGATATATAGCTGCAAAGATGCACCTTTATAATTCGTGACTTTGTGTGTACATGTGTTTCCAATTTACATAAGTGAGACTGTGCCATAAATCTTCTACTTCTTCCTTAAAAAAAGACAACTGCTATATTTCTGAGATTCCTCCATATAGCCGTGAACACTGAGTTCCCTGTTTCTAACTACTGCGCTATGGTCCAGAGTGTGCCCACAGTGCCTCTACTTACCCACTCCCCCAGAGATGGACACTTAGGTTGCTCCCAGCTCTCCATCACCATAAGGCTCACACCTGTCC
Organism: Dasyprocta punctata; assembly: GCA_004363535.1. Lineage (NCBI taxonomy): Eukaryota > Metazoa > Chordata > Mammalia > Rodentia > Dasyproctidae > Dasyprocta > Dasyprocta punctata. Next base: position 11,862 of record RJWM01000824.1, on the reverse strand, counting down.
TGGGTGGGAGGTTTTCTAGAATATACTGTAGCACACCAGCTGGTGCCTTCCTACCACATCACATCCCTTTTGCTCACATTGGCACTCACTTGTAGAGGCAGTGGGCAGTTCCTCTTCACTGACAGCTTCCCACTTCGTGTGCCTGGTTCTTTCTGGTTCTCCAGTTGAGTCCGAGGTCGTTCTACTGTCTGCATGCAGAAGAGACTAAAAGTTGTTGGATGTGGTGGTGTATGCCTATAATGCCAGCACTTGGGAGGTTGAGGCAGGAGGACTGCTATGAGCTCAAGGCCAGCCTGAGCTTCATAGTGAGTTCAAGTCCAGCCTGAGCTACATAATGAGACCCCATCTCAAAACCAAACCAAACCAAACCAAACCAAACCAAACCAAACCAAACACTAGGAAGTACCCGAATTGATTCTCCAAGGAGCAATTCCTAGTCAGGGAGAAGTGGGAGCCAGGAAATAAATGCTGTGGCTTCCCTGTTCCTCAGTGGGTAGATTTTTTTTAATTACTGGAGGTTGAACCCAAAACCTCACATATGCTAGGTAAGTATTCTACCACTGAGATACATCCTTAGTCCTTCTTATTTTATTTTGAAACAGGATCTTGCTAATCCTCCCAGGCTGGTCTTGAACTTGTGATCCTCCTGTCTCAGCCTCCTGAGTAGCTAGGATTACAGGCATGTGCCATCACTCCTGGATTTCATGGGTCAATATTGAAGTGCATTCTAAGTGATTCCTGCATCTTCTGGGGACCCCTGGTGCAGTGGGGTCCTCTTGCTCACAGTACTGACCCTCTGAGGGCAGAGACTACAGTGAGGCCAAAAAGGGTTGTGGCATTTGGAATTTAAAGTGTGCTCCCTTTCATGTCAGGCAAGATCTCCAAGTTCTTCCCTCTTCTCTAGACTGCATCACTTGTTGGCTTTTCACTGTTTCAGCCTCAGTTTCCCTATTCATTTGTGCTTCCAAGGAGGCCTTTCCCCAAACAATGTACACCTTGAGTCAGTGCAGGCTTTGGGGACAACTCAAGCTGTGCAGGACTGGGCACCATAGGGCATCACTGAATATCTACTGTCTGACCAGCGGAGTTCCTAGACTTTCCGCAGTGATGGATACATCCTGCCTCTGCGTTGCCTCTCTGCCCCTTGTAGCCATGTTCCACATCCACGGATTCAACCAACTGTGGATTAAAAAAGAATTTCATCTGTACTAAACATGCACAGACTTTTTTTGTTTTTTGATTGTTAGTCCCCAGTAACATATAGTATAACCAATATTTACAAAGCATTTACATTTTATTAGGTATTATAAATAAATAATGCAGAGGTGATTTAAGGTGTACGGAAGGATGTGCATGGGTTCCATGTGACCACTGCATCATTTGTATTTAAGGACCTTGAGTACCTGTGGCCTTTGATGTCTGTGGAAGGCCTTGGAACACGTGCCCTGCAGATACCCAGGGATGACTATAAATGCTATCCACATGTAGCTGTTGAGTACATAAAATTTGGCTACTATGATGGATGACCCAAATTCTCATTTTATTTATTGGGAGTACTGGGGATTGAAGCCAGGGCCTTTGCACTGAGGTATAACCCCGGCCATTTTTTTTGTTTGTTTGTTTTTAATTTGAGAGTGGGTCTCACTAAGTCCTAAAGTGCTTAGGCTCAGCCTCACGCTTCAGCCTCCCGTGCGCTGGGATTGCAGGTGTGTGCCACCACACCTGGCTCCTTCTATTTCAGTTCAGTGCTATGTGCGGCTAGAGGCTTCCACTATGGGCAGCACAATTCTGAGTTCTCATTCTTGTGTCTGTTTCTTGCCCTCTGGAAGTGCTTGAGGGTCCTACATCGCTGTACTAGCATGCTTCTCCAACACTGGGAACTGATTTAGGAGTGATATCCTGGACTCTGAGTTTGAGCCTGGCACAAGAAAATGAGGTTTTGGAGGTATGGAAAGAGACAAGCATGTTTTTTTTTTTTTTTTTTTTGCGGCACCGGGGATGGAACTCACAACCTCATGCGCCTGCCAGACAGGCACTTAAGTCACTGAGCCAAACTCCCGGCCCTGGTTTTTGAGGCAGGGTCGCACTGTGTAGCTCAGACCAGCCTTGCGCTCGCGTTGTAACCGAAGCCGGCCTCGAACTCACAACGCTCCTCCTACCTCAGCCTCCCGAGTGCTGGGATTAAAGGCGTGCGCCACCATTCCTGGCTTGTTTAAAAACATCTTAAACTGAACATGGTAGTGGTTCATGGTTCATTACAGTTGCTGCCTGACCTTGGAGGCTATATCAGGAAAGATAACTTCTGTTTGGTTCTTGTAAGACTCTCATTCTGAGCCAGGTATGGTGGCGCACACCTGTAATCCCAGCACTTGCTGAGGCAGAAGGATCACTGCAAGTTCAGGACCAGCCTGGGCTACAAGATGAGCTCAAGGTCAGCTTGAACTGCATAGTGAGACCCTGTTTCAAAACAAACAAACAAACAAACAAACAAACAAACAAAAAAACAGAGTCTGCATTCCAGGGGCCTGCGCAACTGGCGTGGACTCCAGGAAGAGAAAGAGATGGGTCTCTCAAGAACCCACCCCACTGGGCCTGAGCAGCACCAACCAGAAGACAACTAATCTGCCTTCTGGGGGCCTGTGCAACTGATGTGGACTCCAGGAAGAGAAGCATGTGCACCCCATATGCCTACTGGCACACAGGCTAAGAATCAAGGACAAGGCCCACCCCCTCCCAACAACCTGCTCTTTCAGAGGTCTGGCTAACAACTAAGGTACATAAAACAACTAAATGCTAGTACTGTTTTGTTCATTTTGCAGGCCTGGGGCTGGCAGCCTGAGCATCTCTTTGGAAGATGACAGTACCAATGTAGCAAGATGAGGGATTCTCTTCTGTCTTGTCTTCAAGGCCCAATATTGTTCTCATTGTTTTGCTTTATTCTGATTAATTTTTTGGCCTTATTTTATACTGTGTTTTTATTAGTTTTATTGTGGTTTTTTTTCTTTTTTCTTTTTTTGGTTTGATTTTACTATACCTGATGGAATGGTCAACTATTCTGAAAATAAGATATACTATAGTAGCTATTGTTTTCATAGTATCTTTCTTTGAAGTTGTGTACCAGTTCTACTGCTTTGTTTTGATTGACTTTGTTCTGTTATGTTTTTTTGGATTTTACTATCTTTGAAAAAAAAACTAATAACAACAACAACCACAAAAAAAGACTCTCATTCTGGGAAAGGCAGTGCCATGTGGGTGACCAACTACTCTTGAGGTCACCACGCTCCCCACATCACGTGACATCAACTGCCAATCATGTGTGAGAGTCAGCCTTGATGCCTAGTCCAGCTCTCAGGTCCCCTAAACTATGATAGGGCTCTCTCACCTCTAATCTCCACCCCACTAAGAACCCTATGGAGTCCCTTAGCAAAAGAATTATGTATGCATACCTATATGCATATATATATCTCCTCTCCTTTTAAATGCAAATTGACTTACTGTGTGTATATGTACGTGGCTGTGATTACTATGTAATGAATTACTATGTAGTGAACCCCAAACTTGTAATTCAGCCACTGTGCAAGGTGACCATCACTGGGAAAGTGTGAATTGAGCTCTGTGGATTGCCTGGACAGTGACCGAATTTAAAAAAGAATCAATCTTTATAATATGATATATCTCATGTTCAAGATGCAGAAGATAATAACTCATTATATTTGTCATCTCCAGAATCAGGGCAACCTCAAGTAGAATGGGAAAAGCCAGTTAATAGATGCCAACATGAAGATGACACCAATATTGAAATTATGATAAGAATTTTAAAGTAATTTTGAGGCAGTTGTAGGAAAATGGATACATCTGGAAAATGGATGCATCTGCGTGAAATAAATCAAACACATGAGCTTAAAGACCATCTGGTATCCCTCATTTGAGTGAGGCAAAGTACAAACAAAGAAAAAGATAAAAGATGGCTAGAAAGGGACAAGAGGACAGGCCTCGTTCGATAGAGAAAGGGTCCAAGGGGAAGGGGAAATGGGAGGAATAAGGCTGTGCCAAGGACAGGAACCTAACACCCAAGTCAATGTTAGCCATAACTTGTGCTAAAACAAACAGTATCAATAATATGAAAAGGTGAGCAGAGAAACAGATGAGGAGGGGGAAGGGGGAAGGAAGGAGAAGAGGATTTAAAAAAAACACCAAGCTATAATATGTACCTGTAATCACTCCCCAAGATGATTGTAAGCTGCATGAATTACAAACACATATCAATAAAATAAAATAATTTTTAAAAAAGAGAAAAAAAAGAAAAGAGAATTTTGTCTATCTATCTATCTATCTATCTATCTATCTATTTATTTATTTGAGACAGGGTCTCTCCATGTAGTTCAGGCTGATCTTGAACTCACTACATGAGGAGGCTGGCTTTGAACTCACAGCCATCCTCCTGCCTCATCTTCCTGAGTGCTGATATTACAGACCTGCATCACTGCACCTGGCAAAAAGAATCTTAAATTTTATCTATAGTAAGCATGTTTCAAAAAGCAGTTGCAAATACTCTTGAAACAAATTAAAAGCTAGAAAGTCTCAATAAAGAAATAGAAGTTGTAGCCGGACATGGTGGAGCACGCCTTTAATTCCAGCACTCAGGAGGCTGAGGTAGGAGGAGCGTTGTGAGTTCGAGGCTGGCTTGGGCTACAACGTGAGCAAGGTTGGCCTGAACTACATAGTGTGACCCTGCCTCAAAAAAAATAGGGCTGGGAGTTTGGCTCAGTGGCTTAAGCACCTGTCTGGCAGGCGCGAGGTTGTGAGTTCAATTCCCGGTACTGCCAAAAAAAAAAAAAAAAAAGAAGAAGAAATTGTAAAACACTGGACAGAGAACTGCTGCATGCCTTTGCCAAAGCAGTTGCTTGCTGGGACCCCTTAGACTTTAGAGTGGTCATTCAGGAAAGGGGCATTGGACCCTGGAGAAGGAGGAGCTGCTATCAACTATCTGGAGGACCTAGAGGAACCCAGGAACAGAAACAGAGAAGAATGCAGTCCACAGTGAGAAAGAAAATCTATGCTAAATTTATATGGGAAGTAAAGTCCGTTTGTTTGTATGTTGTAGTGGGGATTGAACCCAGGGCCTTCATATGGAGTGACATCTTTAGCTTCTTAAAACTTTTAAAAATTTTGACACAAGCTGGGGATGTAGCTCAGCAGCACAAGTACCTGTCTGGGTAGTGTGAAGTCATGAGTTCAATCCCCTGTACAAAAAAAAAAATGTTTTTTTGACACGGTGTCTTGGTAAGTTTCCCAGGCTGCACTTAAATTTGCTATCTGCCTGCTTCAGCCTCCCAAAGTGCTGAGACTGTGGACATACACTTTACACCCAGCTTGAATTAACTTCTTGTTGTGACCATGGGCCTGTCTTTCTGAGGAGGGAGTAGAAAAATTGCCAGCTGCATAAAGCCTTGTCCAAGCTAGGGAGGTTTATCCTCTTTGAATAGGTTTTAAATGAAGAAAGAAACAAAATGCTGTTTTGATCACAAAAGAAAGGAGAAGAGAGAGAGAGAGGAAGAGACAGAGAGACAGAGAGAGACAGAGAGAGGGAGAGAGAGAGGGAGAGAGAAAGAGAACTGAATGAAAATTTTAGATCTAGAATATACAAGAACTGAAGTAAAACTCACTGGAAGAACCATATAGCATTTTGGGAGGGTACCAAGGGTCGAACTCACGACTATGTGCTTGCCAGGCAGACAGCCGTATAGCATATTGGTGATAATAGATACAAGAACCAGTGAACTTGAAGATAAATCAATAGAAGTTATCCATTCTGATCAACAGAGTAAGTACCAAGTAGATTAAAGACTGTAGTAAAAGAAAGTACATTTTAAAATATGAAGAGTCTCAGGGACAATTGGACAAGAAAAAAAAATCTAGTATACACATCACTGCAGTTTCAGAAGAGCAGAAAGATGAGTCTGAGAAGAAATATTATTTCTTTCCTTCTGCTTGATTTAGATTTATTTAGCTCTCCCCGCCCCCCGCCCCCCGTTTGTTTGTTTGCGATGGGAACCTCACTGTTGTCCAGGATGGTCTAGAATTTCTGAGTTCAAGGGATACTCCTGCCTCAGCTTCTTGAGTATCTAGGACTACAGATGCATGCCACTATCCCTGGCTAATAAAAGCACAATCTTTTAAGCAACAAAAAGGATCAATTGGATTTTTTTGTAATTGGAGTTCGTCAAGATAAAAACTTTTACTGTTTCAGACCTTCTAAAGAGAATAAGAAAAGTCACTATCTGAGAATAATAAACTAAAAATCACATATCCATTCATGGTCTATTATAATTATCTACATATCTAGATGTTTAAATATATATCACATATATCTCTCAAAACTCATCCAGTAAAAACAAACAATCCATGCTGAACCTGGTGGCACATGCCTGTAATCCCAGCACTCTGGTGGCTAAGGCAGGAGAATCACTGTGAGTTTGAGACCAACCTGGGCTACATAGTGATTTCTGTCTCAAACCAAACCAAACCAGACCAGACCAGACCAGACCAAACCAAACCAAACTGAACCAAACCAACGAACAATCCAGTAAGAAGAAAAAAAAAATAGACAGAAAGCATGAACAAATAATTCACCTTAGAAGATAAACACATGGTAAATTAAAACAGGAAACAAAGTACAAATTAAAACCAAGTGGGGCTACCACTATGCATCTATTAGAATGATCCATAATAACCCTGATAGGACCAAATACTGGTTGGGGTGTGGAAAGACTGATCTCTCATACATTGCTGGTGGTGATATAAATGATATAGATACCCTGGAAAACATTTATCAGTTTCTTGAACATTAAATCTGCATTTATCACATGACTCAGCAATTACACTCCTGGGCATTTATCCTAGAGAAATAAAAACGTGTTTGTGCAAAAACACAATCCAAACATTTATAGCAGTTTATTTGAAACAGCCTTGAACTGGAAACAACTCGTAAGTGTTTCAACAGGCGAAAGGTTAAAGTTTGGCACATCCACAGAAGGAAATCTCATTGAGCAGCAGAAAAGATTGCATCATGGTTACATACACGTGGATGGCGCTCAAGGCTGGTCTAGGGAGTAAAGACAAACAAGCAAGGCAAAAAGACACACTATCTGATTCCATTTATTTAATATTCTTCCCAATACAAAATTAGGGAGCTAGAAAAAAAGATTAGAGGTTGTCAGAGGCGAGGGAAGGAGAGGTGGGTGTGACTGAGGAGGGCTGGAACTTGGTGATTTCTTCGCAGTAAGGAAACAATTCCGTATCATTCATGACTGTGAGATTTACACACATGATAAAATGTGCCTGAATTGTACACACACACACACACACACACACACACACACACACACACACGGACATACCCAAACTGGTGAAATGCTAGTAAAATCCGTAGATTAGTTCACTGTGTTGTGACAATGTTGATTTCCTAGTTTTGAGAATGTTAGATGTTATTGATAAGAAAAACCTGGTGACAGAGAGCCCCTCTTTAATATTGTTACAACTTTTTGTAAGTCTGTAGAATTCTAAAATACCAATTTTTGGCTGGAGGGGTACTCGAGATTGAACCTAGGGCCTATGTGCTGAATGCACTCTTGGTCTTTTAATGTATTTTTAATTTTGAGACAGAATTTCACTAAATTGCTAAATTGCTTAGAATGAACTTGAACTTGTGATCCTTCTATCTCAGCCTCCTAGAGTCCTGGGATTATAGGAGTATGCTATATACCCAGTTAAAATACAGTTTGTTTTGTTTTTTGTTTTTGTTTTAAGACAGGTTCTTGCTGTGTGGTTCAGGTTGGTCTTTAATTCACTATATAGCCCAGACTGCCCTCATACTTAAGGGGTTCCTCTTGCCTCAGCTTCCCGAGTGTTAGGATTACAGGTGTGCAGCACCATACCGCTAAAATATAGTTCTTAAAGGTCAAAATACACTAGCTGGACACAGTGACACAGGCCTGTAATTCTGACTACTCAGGAGGCTGAGGCAGAAGGATTGTGAGTTGAGGGACAGCCTGGGCAACTTAGTGAGAGGCTTTCTCAACAAATAAAAAGCGTGGGGGATGTAGCTCAGTGTGAAGCCCCTGGGTTCAATTTCTAGTACTGAAAATAAAAGAAAAAGTCAAAGAATACTAGAAAAAACAATTCTGCTGTTTTTTTGTTTTGTTTTGTTTTTTTGTTTTTTTTGGTCTTTTAAGACAAGATCTCACTATGTTGGTTCAGGCTCACCTTGAACTCACTACATAGCCCAGGCTGGCCTCCAACTCACAGTGATTGTCCTGCCCCAGCCTCCTGAGTGCTAGAATTACAGGCGTGCACCACCTGGCTCGGCTTCCACATATATTTTTTATTCAAGAGTTTTTTTTTTTCTTTCTGCTATCCTTCCTCTTCACCTTCCCTTCCGCACTCTGATTCCCTTAGATAGCCACTCTTAACTGACAGCTTCCTTCATGCACGTCTACAAACGCAGATACACGCACACATCCATGTTCTTTTTGCTTTTACCGATGTGTTACAGACAGCTGTTTCCAGTGTGCTTTTTCTGGCTCAGGCAGCCCTCCTGGAAATAGCGGATCCTGGGTGGCCCAGGTGGGTCAGGTGGGCGGAGCACGCCGGGTTCAGGGAGCAGCCCGCCTTTGCTGGCCCCCTGGTTCCCAGGACCGCGCGGGGGCGCTGTCCTTGGCGTGTTCGTGTCCCCTCGAAATTCACGTGGTGGGGAGGGACGAGGAAAGATGCACCTATAATTAGATAGGAGTAAGAGGTCCGCCCCAGCAGGCGACGACAGGCGACGACTCTGTTCTGCGCATTTCGGGAAGTGGGAGGAAAGGCTGTGGGACGTGGTCACCCTGAAGAAGCGCTGAATGAGGAACCCGAGGTTTGCATCTGCGCAGGCATTGTATCCACGCGTTGCGTGGAACCCCAGCAATGTGCACACCTTTTAGGTTTTTGGGTATCTGGTAAAGTAAATCTAGCAATAATTACAAAATTCACATGTTGAGGACTTGGCCTGCCTGCCACATGATGATGGTTTTAGGAGGCGGGGCACAGGGTGGGGGAGGCAGGCGGGGGAGGGGCGCGATGGGGGGGCTGGGGTCGGTGGGAGTCAGGTGCGTGGGGCAGGTGCCGAGGGAGGCGTGGGAGGGACAGGTCCGGGAGGCTGCAGCCTAGGCAGATGAAAGGGCCTGCGGAGAGGACAGCTGAGGGGGCCGCGGCTCGGACAGCGCAGGGGTGTGACGGCAAGGGAGCGGGAGGAGGGAGGGCGGCGGCCTCCCTGGGCTTCGCCCCCGCCTCCTGCAGGGAGCGAGCTGGAGCGTCTCTGTGGGAAGGTTCCCACCAGCTTTTGATTTCTTGGGCCTCAGCCAGCGGGGTTTTGCGGAGGTCTGTCTGTAGCACTGGTCTCAACCCTGGGGTCTGTTTCTCCGTGGCTATTTGGACACCTTTAAGGATATGTCTATGGCTCCTAGGCGCCCAAGGGACGGACAGCTTTTGGCCCTGTTTCGTGTTTTTTATCCTTGCCTGCACTTTATTAGAAACATGTGGAAGCTGATAATAAAAAATAATAATGATGATGCAAATATTTACTCGGTGCATTCTTTTGTGCCAGACAGTGTTACACTTAGTGTTTTTTGTTTGTTTGTTTGTTTGTTTGTTTGTTTTGAGACAGGGTCTCACTATGTAGCCCAGGCTGGCCTGGAAATTGTGATCCTCCTGTCTCAGCCTCCTGAGTCCTGGGATTATAAGTGTGGACTACCACACCTGACTTGATTATATTATGTTTAATTCACAGAATCCTTATTCCAATCTTATGATGTGGGTATTTCTATTGTTCTCATTTTATAACTGAGGAAACTAAGACTTCAGCAAGAGACTGTTCTCTTCCAAAGCTCCAAATTTTACTTAACATCAGGCAGCACTGGGACTGGAGCCAGGCTCTGTTCAACTTTCATTTGTATGAATCACCTGAGGATAGTGCTAAAATGTAGATTTCTGAGTCAGTGGGTCTGGAATGGGGCCTGAGACTGCCAGCCTGCCTGCCTGCCTGCCTTCTTTTCCTCCCTCTTTCCTTTCCTTCTTTCTTATTTTTAAGGTAGAATCTTGCTTTGTTGCTGGGGCTGGCCTCAGACTCCTGGGCTCAAGTGATCCTCTTGCCTCAGCCTCCTGAATGGCTAGTAGTATAGACACGTGTTTACCAAGAAAGTCAGTAATTCCTTTCTTTCTTTTTTTTATTTTTTATTTTTATTTTTTTGAGACAGTGTCTTGCTATATAGTTCAGGCTGGCCCCGAACTCATAGCATTCCTCTTGTCTCAGCCTCCCAAGTGTTGAGATTACGGGTGTGTGACATTATGCTCAGCTTCAATCTCTGCTACTTGAGTGACTTTAGGATTCTCTGTCTGGTCAGCATGTGTAGGGCATTGTTTTAGAGCTGGAATGAGACCAAAGTCACCACACGTGTGGAGATTCAGTCTCTTCCTTCCTTCCTTCTTTCCTTTCTCTCTCTCTCTCTTTCTTTCTTTCTTTCTTTCTTTCTTTCTTTCTTTCTTCCTTCCTTCCTTCCTTCCTTCCTTCTTTCCTTCCTTCCTTCCTTCTCTTTCTTCCTTTCTTCCTTCCTTTCTTTCTTTCTTCACTTCTTTCTGTCTTCCTTCCTTCCTTCTTTCATTTCTTTCTCTTCCTTCCTTCCTTCCCCCGCTTCTTATTTTCTAGCTTTCTTTCTTTTTGGTACTGGGAATTGAACTCAGGACTTCTTGCTTGCCAGGCAAATGCTGTGCCTCTGAGCTAGATCCTCTGCCTTTCTTTCTTTCTTTCTTTGTTTTTTTGAGGCATGGTCTTGCTATGTAGTTCAGCAAGGCCTTGAACTTACTGTGTAGCCCAGGTGGGCCTCAGACTCATAGCAATCCTCCTGCCTCAGCCTCCCAAGTGTTGGGATTACAGGCACACACCACCATGCCCTGTGAGAGTCAGTATTTCTGCACTCTCTCAAGGAGGCATGTTGGTCTGTGAACCATGCTGAGGAACAAGAGTTTTAACTGTTAACATGCTCAAAGCAGTGTGGCCCGTGGACCGGTAGCATCAATGTTACTTGGGAACTTGTTAGAAATGCAAATTCTCTGAGCTACTGAATCAACAGTTCTGGGGTGGAGTCCAGAAATCTAAATTCTATCAAGACTACAACTGATTCAAATATACAGTGAAGCTGGCAACCACTGATAGAGTATATGATTAGGCCAGTTACGTCTGGGACTGCAGCCCAGACCTCATGTGAACCCCGATGTGGCCAGGAAGACTGGCCGATTAGGAATTGGTACAACACTGGAATTTGGTGTATGCCTCCAGGGCCAGGCTGGAGAAGCCCAGGTGGGCGGTGGCGGGTGGTGGTGGTGGTGGTGGGGTGAGGGTGGAGCTAGGGGGTGGGGTGGGGTGACAGGAAGGGATTTGACAGAGAAACAGAAAGCAGGCTGGAGCAGGAATCCTGGAATTCTGAAATGAGAGCCCTTACTGGAAAATCCTCAGATCCCACAGTGTGGGGGGGGAGAAGAGGAAGTTGCCCTGAGTCACCCCTATTTTCTAGAGATGATGAAGGTACGAAGTAAAGAAGTAGACGTTTTAAAAGAAATCAGGGCACGGAGGAGGCCTTCCCTGGAATCATCTTAGGGGACACATGTAGGAGTTTGGGGAGGGTGCCAGGAGAAAGATGATGGGTTTGGATGACTTGTCTCACACGCCCCCCACAATAATGATGACAGTGACTGTGTTTCATGAAATGTGCTGAGTGCTTTATACCCGTGATTATGGAGATTCCCCACGACAGCCCTGTGCAGGATCCTTCT